>JAPCYS010000665.1:0-101265 GCA_028641055.1 Alopecurus myosuroides | reverse complement strand
GGTAGCTTCGAGCGAAAGTTTTTGCTCCAGTCTAGGTCGTAGTCGGCAGTAGCGGCACCTTGGTGTCGCGATTCCTTCTTGGAGGCGTTCTCGTGAGGCTTCCTCCATCGGGCCGGGGAAGAGGAAGCCGAGACGACGGCCCCAGAGCTGCGATTGGGTCGTGGTTGGCGCTTGTCGTGGCGTGAGGTTTTCCGGCGGTGGCGACTAGTGGTGCGGGTGGTCTGGACGGTCCTCATTTGGCGGTTAGTGGGGTTCCTGAGGCACAGCGGGGCGAAAGGCCTGCCTTGGTGGTTTGTCGGGGCCGGCGACGTCGGCGCCTTTGGGTGTCGCATCCTTCTTCAAGGCGTCGTCAGGGTGGTGCTCTCGCTCCCCCTTGCCGGGTCCTCCGGGGGAAACCCTAGACCCCGCTCGAAATCGGGCGAGGGTGGCGCTCCTGCGCCGCTTGCCTCTTGGGGCCTCGCCTTGGATGCTCCGCCGGCTAGAGGGAGCTGTGAGGTGATGGTGGGTGGCGACGGCGTTTCTGTGTCTTCGGCTAGGTGGTGCGTGGCCCTGGAGCCGGCGTGAATGGCTCCAAACTTCTCCTTGCGTTGAGGTTTTTCTTCCCGTGTTGGTGTCGGCTATGGTCACTAGGGTGGCATGGTCATCGGCTTGTTTCGGAGCGTGGCCTTGGGGCCGGCGTGGATGTCGGGGCGGCGGCTCCATGCTGCTCCTTGCGTTGAGGTTTTCCTTCGCCGTGTTTAGTGTCGGCTTTGGTTGTTAGGGTGACATGGTCGTCAGCTAGTTTAGGGGCGCGGCCTCGGGGCCGGTGTTGATGTCGGAGCGGCGGCTCCGGGTTGTCGTCTTTGCGTGAGGGTGTCTCCACCGTGGTAGTGTCAGCTATGGTTGCTAGAGTGACATAGTCGTCGACTTGAGTTGTATCTTTTCTTTTTTAGGCCTCGTACTTCCTGCCTGCTCCTTCTTTATCAATATATAAGGCAAAGGTTTTGGCTCGTTTAAAAAAAACTCGTTTTTGACTCGAGTGTTTGGCTCGTTTAAGACAAAGTAGCTGGTAATTAGAACGGGGATGGGAATTAGTCTCATCCTCCTTACGTCCCGTTGCCAAACAAGCTGGGAGAGAAAGCGGGAATGAAGTACGCATTAACTCGAATACAAAGAGAAAAAAGATACTCGTACTTTTTTTTTTAGCTGAAGATAATCCTAATTTTTTTTTTGAGGGTTCGAAGGGCAGATATAATCTAGACGAAGTGCAAGTACCACGGATCGAGCCCATGGGCATCGGTAGTTTGGTGTCATCTGTCCAGGCCAATCACGCAGGCCCAGTAATCAATGATACCACCTGTTCAACCGATTCCATCAGATCATCGAACAAAAATATAAAAAACAATTCAATCCCCTCAAAAAAAAAAAAAGGAACCAACCCAAATGCTAGCTACGACACATGGGGAGTCAGAGATAACCAAATCTATGGAGAAGAAGACGGTCTTTCTGCACCCGGGCCTCGCCGGCCGTGAGCTACTTTGTCTTCACGACTGACAATTTTCGACGGGGAAACAGAGGTAAAAATACCCCATGAGATTTTTCGCCGGGCGATAGCTGGCTGAGGGTGCCCTGCCCACGGAGACATGCACACCGAAAGCGACGACTGCGACGCCGTCGCTGCTACGGCACAGATATGATGACTTCAATTTTGGCTGCCATTGTCTCAACAGTAATGGTATGTTAGCAATGTGCCAATGGTCCACCTTCTAATACCCATTGTCTGGTTTTTTCATCTGGAAATGCAAAATAGAAAGTCCATTTTCCACCTCTGACCATTCCATTCCATGCGGAGACTGAGAAACCTTACGCTCATCACCCTGCCAGTGCATGCACGAGCACCAACCTCTTCTCCGGTTAGCTAGCTCTCTCCCCTCCCAGCTCGCTCCAATGCATCCAGCCACGTTGCTACTGCTGCTCCCTCTCGCCTCCTCCACACTGCTGCACCCAGCTGCAGCAAGCAACGGCGACGGCGACAACAACCTCACGGCCACCTGCATGCCGGCGAGATGCGGCGGCCTGAACATCACCTACCCGTTCACGCTCCTTGGCGTGCAGCCGCCGCACTGTGGCTACCCGGCGTTCGCGCTCGCCTGTGACCGCCTCGCCGGCCACGCCTACCTGAGCAGGACCTTCAGGGAGCACCTCTACCTCGTCCACAACATCTCATACGGCGACTCCACCATGGTCGTGTCCGTCGAGGCCGCCTTCGCCGGGAACGCCAGCTGCCGTTTCCCGGACTTCAACGTCTCCTCCAGCCTCGCGCTCTTCCCGCTTAGCATAAGTGCCCGCACCCATGACCTCGTATTCGTCCACGATTGCACCAGGCGCCTCCCGCGCCGGCTCATGCCGCAGCCCGTGTCCTGCGGTGCGCAGAGGATCGAGGCCTTTGTCATCGACGCTAGCGAGGGTGCGGTGGCCGACGCCGTGCCGGAGAACTGCAGCTTCGTGACCGTGCCGGTCCACCGGGGAGGGGACGCGCGGGACTACGAGAGGCTGATCCAGGACGGGTTTGCCGTCGAGTGGGAGATCCTGGGAGACTGCAACACGTGCAGCCGCAATGGCGGGGAGTGCAGGTTCGACGAGGGTAGCTTCCGCTGCTTCTGCGGTGGTTCTCCATGTTCTTCTCGAGGTAAACAACTAACCAAGAATGGTTCTCCATGTTCTTCTCGAGGTAAACAACTAACCAAGAACCGATGATCCATCCGCGAGTGTTTAATTTCCTAATTGCATTCGACCATCATATGCGTAGTCTTCTGTTTGGCCATACATTTCTTCAATCTGTTCATGAAATCCGAGAAAAATAAGATTACAACCATGTAATTTTCAAAAGTTTAAAGCAATCATGGCAACAGATAAGTCAAGGAGGTGCTAGCAGAGCAGGAAATGGTTTTGCCCGTAAGCATGATACAGACATCCTCTTTGACTGTCATGCTATTTTCGCACCAATGAAATGGTCTGCCTTTGAATACAGGAGTACAAGGTTGTTGATCAGTCATGGTATCAAGTTCAGAGTCAAACCTGAAGCACAAATCATTTTCCTAGAGGACAGTTGAATATCCCACTAGGCCTTTTATTTCAGTCAAATGTGCTAAGTTTGCCTGATGGAGTATTTAACATTGTCATTTTCTTCGATGCCTTTCTTTTCCATGGGTAGGACCGCATCTAATTAATTTGTCGTGCATGGCCAGTCGCATGGAGTAATACAGAGTTGTTCTTTGAAATTTAGCTTACTTTGTCTTTCTTGTGTCACATCATTAGCACTGCATAAGAACCGATAAAACTGTTGATGTGTGCTTATCATTACTTTGTGCAGAAGACATAGTCACGAAATAAATGTTCTCTTCATAAATGAAAAAATACAACATCGAATTTTTTTGCTGTCAACTCCTCAATCCTGATCATGTTTCGTTGGAACTTTTCATATGCAGACAGAGGCAATTTTAGACTCAAGATCGGCGCAGGTAATCACTGTTTTACAACCACCACAAACTAGCTTGGTTCGTGCTACTTGACATGTTAACCATATTCAAGATCTCTTCTTGGCATTGAACTACTATCATGGACAGGAATCGCAGCGGCTCTTCTATGTCTCGTTTTACTGAGCATCGTCTACATCATCCACAATGTTCGGCGGAAAAGGAAGCGCTCTTCTTCATTGGACAACCTCATCATCCGTGGAGGCTCGTCGTTAACATCGCCGAAGAAGGAGTTCACTCTCACCGGCTCACCACTTACCCACATATTCACCTACGAGGAGCTTGACGAGGCCACTGATGGATTCAGCGACGCACGGGTGCTTGGTGCCGGCGGTTTTGGGACAGTCTACAAAGGTATATATAGAGCCGTTGCTTGATCAGTGTCGAGACAAAGATAATGATGCGTGTTTTTGTAGGGGTTCTCCGGGATGGGAGTGTGATGGCGGTGAAGCGGTTGTACAAGAATAGCTACAAGGGCATGGAGCAGTTCGCGAACGAGGTGGAAATCCTCTCGCGGTTGCGCCACCCCAACCTAGTCGCGTTCTACGGCTGCACCTCCTCACTAGGTAGCTGCTGCCGCGACTTACTCCTCGCCTACGAGTTCGTCCCCAACGGCACTCTTGCCTACCACCTCCATGACGGTGACAGGGAGGCGCCACTACTCCCATGGCCAACCCGGCTCACCATCGCAGTCGAGGCGGCTTCCGCGCTGGCCTATCTCCACACGCAACAGGTCGTGCACCGCGACGTCAAGACGAGCAACATCCTTCTGGATGAAGAGTTCCACGCCAAGGTGGCTGACTTCGGGTTGTCCCGGCTGTTCCCTCCTGATGCCACCCATGTTTCCACGGCACCACAGGGCACGCCCGGGTATGTTGACCCAACATACCACCGCAGTTACCAGCTCACAGACAAGAGCGATGTGTATAGCTTCGGCGTGGTGCTCGTCCAGCTCATCTCCTCCAGGCCGGCAGTGGACATGACTCGTACAGGTGTCGGTGCCGATGTTAACCTTGCCAGCATGGCCGTGCGCATGATACAGTGCTCCGAGATCGAACAACTTGTGGACCCTCGACTTGGTTATGGGCCTTCAGTGGACGACATGATGAACGGGACAGTGGACATCATGGCCGAGGTGGCGTTTCGGTGCCTACAGCCGGAACAGGACGTCCGGCCGTCCATCCATGAGGTGTTGGAAGTGCTGAGAGGGGCGCATCAGAGGTTGGTGGAGAAGGAAGGATGCACCGCCAGGGATGATGCAATTTTGCTGAAGAAGAGCAGAGATGGCTCGCCTGACTCCGTCATGCACCAGTGGATCAGCCCGTCAACGACCTCCAACCATAGCAGCTGAGTGCAGCTGAGTTTGACTGTGGCGCATACAGATCTCCGTGGTTGTGAAGTCACACATGGAACTGGAGATATTTTTAAGGAAGATGACCTTGGTTGGACTGTGGCGCATACAGATAACCCCTGAAGCCGCCCGGTCCATGAGCGGAGTTATATAAAGATGGTGGAGATGAACATTAGTGAATTGGGGATGCAGCCCAGGTCTTTCTTCTGCTCCCCGGTGTAACTTCACAAATGTTTCATCTTATGCAATGTGCAGGCCATGAGTTCTATGCACCCGTCTGTACTGCATGCTAGTATGATATTTTCTATTGTTTTGGCAGTTTTGTATAATCTTTTCAGGGTTACCATCTAATGTAATTAGAGATTCATGAATGCAATTACTGCTCTGAAAAGAGTCTCCTTTCAACTGATGATAGGCTTTGTTGTAGGATTTGATCTTCAGTGTGTCTATAGCGAGATTTTTATCCTGATTGAATGGTCCAAGGCCTTTCCCTCATCCCGGGGCTTCTCTGAATTCTAAACCATACAATTGGTCAGAGAAGCATCGCACACATGTTCAGACTGAAGCTCTTTCAGAAACCAAAAACAAGGATGTAGACTAGTCTACCTTCATAAAAGGCAACTTTATCATGGAAAACGTCGCCTTTTGAGCACGGAATTATTCATGCAGTGGCATCTTCAGGTGGGAGTGGTTGAATTCTGATATTATTATGGAAAAAGCATATGACAAAGTGAGCTAAACATTCTTAGAGCAAATGTTAAGTTGATTGAATTAGCTGGATTAAATCAGCTATTTACAATGGATCTATTCGTGTCAGACTTAATTATGAGTGTGGTTCTCAACTGCTGTAAAAGGGTTGAAACTAATATTTGTGTTCCTCTACTTGACAGTAAAGTTACTCCGTGTGAATATTTAGCTCACAATACAATAAAGTTACTTTGAAAGAACTTCTTTGTTGATTTGATCTATGCTCTTCTCAATCATTCAGTGAAGATTCAGCTCACAAATTAAATGTAGAAACTGTTGAGAGGAGAGATTTGAGACCTAAATGACGAAGGAGTCTGGGCAAAGTAGATTGATATTGTTTTTGTTGTATTCAAATAATGGTAAAATGGCTACTTATATAAAGCCCACTTCAGCCACTTAATCCGTAATTTATAGTAACTCAGTTATATTCTACACTAACTCAATCTCACAGAGAACGTGACAAAGTCCAACTGTACTTAAATATAGAATTGGTGTGTGGCACCCACTAATACCAGGGCCTACGCCCATGACAGGTTCCATTTGAAATTAGCATCTTACTTGCAAGTTAGGATTGATATGTCAGAATTATGCAGGCTGACTTTGTGTTAGGGCAATGAAGAATAGAGAAGGGGTGATGTGATACCTTTGCGTGAGTCATAGATAGGAGCAGTTACTAATGTACTTGCTTCGCTGACTATTGGAACCGTGGTCCATGACCATCAATACCAAGTCAAGAAACGTGCTAGTAATTTCTGAAAAATAGAAGGTATTAGCATTTGTTTCATGTCGAAGTATTATGGTAATTAATCCAGAAGGAAAATGAAAAAAAGGAATAGGTGATGCTGAAAGTTGAATTTCGAAATCTATCGAGGTTACAACTTGTGACACACGGCCAACAATTTAAAGTCAAACTGCAGCTACTATCGTTGTGCACATGACCCAGGAAAAGAGCTAGTTTTAGTTCACATGGCCAGGAAAAAGAGCTAGTTTCATGGCCAGGAAAAGAGCTAGTTTTTAGCTCAATGCTAGCACAATTTCTTCTTCTCGCTTCAAGAGCGTTTCTGTGTAACTCGGGTGATCAATACCATCCAGGAGATGCATGAATATTATCAGGTCGCACGAAGAAATTTCCAACCTTCAGTCATGTTACTGACCATTCTCGTCCACACTAAATTGCTCAGTCTAGACTGAGTCAAACAGACAGCAACCTGTGTTGGGCCTATCTAACTAGATCAAAGCACAGAGCAGCCACACAACCTACCTTCTCACTGAACCATCTCATCTGTTCCTCCTTACCAACAAATTTGCGATGTTCCACACCTTTCTCCTCTTGTGGATCTTAGCATCTTCTGTACAAGACTCAAGAACAACAGCATGGCGCAAGTAACCAGCAATCTGCCCACCCAAGACATGTGGCAACCTGACTATCTCGGATCCATTCTGGCTTGTCCAAGAGCAAGGAATGGAGAGGGCATGTGGTTTGATAGACTACCAGGTTTACTGTTACAAAAACAGCCCGTTCCTGAGGAGCACCATCCACGATGGGTTTGGAATCCTCAACATCTTCTACAAGAACAATACCTTCCTTACTGCCGATATTAACAAAATGGAGGACTTCGACCGCTGCCAAGTTCCAATCACCAACACATCCTTCAAAATCGGCTTTCTGCCATTCAATATCAGCCATGCCAACCGAGATCTCCTGTTCTTCTATGATTGCCCAAATAACTCAGTGGTGCCACAGCTGAAACATGGACTTGTGCCGATGCAGAGTGGAAACAACTCGTTTGTCCGTCTTGGCCGAGGGCCCTACAATGCTTCCCATGACTATGCAGAGTACTCCATAGATGGTTGCAAGGCCACCTCGTGCCAGTACGGGGGGCATCAGCAACAACAATGAACGCAAGTGACTACAAACAATTAATCAGCAATGGTTTTCTGTTATCATGGCCGGCGGTCCCTGGTCAGCTTTCAAGGCAAGGTATGGTTAGCAGCTAGTACAAATGCAGGTTATATTTGTTAACATATACTACCTCTGTCACGTTTTAATCGTCGTGAGCTCTGTACAAAATTTGTACTACTCTAGTTCAATGTCTGCTTTACAAAGTTCAGGTAAATATAGGTATTTAGAGATGTCAGTTTTGCTGAAACAAACGTTTTTCGTCTGTTTATTTGAGTTGCATTTCTACAAAATATTTTTATGAAATCAACATATATACTCCCCCCAGTCTCAAAATAATTGACTTAGATTTGTCTAAATATGAATGTATGTAGACGTGTTTTAGTAGATACATACATCCATGTTTAGACAAAGTTGAGTTAATTATTTTGGGACAGAGGGAGTATGTGGACTATTTTTTTTAGAAGGGCATGGCCACTGTTCCATTTTCTTGAAATGAAAATGTAGACTAACAGCGTTTCAGCGCAAAAATACATCTTGATGTGACTAACGTTATGAACCAACAAAATGAGGTGAGCAAATGGAACCTAAGAACTGACACACCTGGGCCAGGTTCCCAACTATAAAGACAACTGACATTCAGCAACTATGGTAGAACCAGGGCTCCTAGGTTAAAGCAAGAATCTCTCATTGGTATCATTGACTCCCTTCACTTGATAGACCACTCCAGTCCATATATGGCCTATATTCAGTATAGTTACTTAAAAATATTTTTGTATAAATGCACGAACATGCTGACTGATCTTGGTTCAGTAACTTAACAAGCACTAATCCAGCTGAATGTGGCTCCCAGCCTCTTAAATTAAGACACCATAGATCATAGCACAAATAAATCGACAAACAAAATAGCACCAAACTCATAGAGTGGGTCATTTTGACTCCCGGGCTCAATGGAGCACTTTATTTCAAACAATCAAAAAAAAAAAATTCAAAGTTAGAAAACACTCTGAAGAAAATGTATATATAGGCAATGATTTATACTTCAGGTGTGTGAAATTTCAGTCTGAAATATTTTGTATTCTGCGCTACACAAAAAGACAAAATTATAGATCTGGGTGTGTGAATACTGCACCTTCAAATCTTGTAAGATATTGTCTTTTTAGTGTAGGCCATAGTACAAAGTATTTCATATTGAGATATTGCACGAAGTATACATCATTACCTATATGTACATATTTGTTTCAGATTTTTTTTGAAACTCTAAAATATGATTTTCGAATTTACAAAAATAAAGAGCTCCAATGAGCTCGGGCTCCAATAGGACTTTCCGCAAACTCATCCTACTACTGTGAATCATTTAGAGCTTAGTCTAGAGTTACAATACAAAATTCTATCATGAAACAATATATTTTAGCACTGGGTACGCCCTTTTTTACAAACCAATATTTATCAAGTTAAGTTTCATAATTTCAATGAAGAAGAATAAATGCCAGCTAAACTGAAAGTGCTATTGATCATTTAATTCCAAATGTTTCACACAGTTAGTTTCTTTTCTTGACTGTTCATTTTCATGTTAATCGTTTTTAGATTTTACACACATTGCCTCACCATCATAATTTCACTGCAGAGCACAACAAGAAGTTGATTTTGATAGGTATGTCTACTGTTATCTCTTCTCAGAAAATACATGATGTTTCACTTTGTATTAACTATTATTCAAAAAAGATAGCTTATGCATTGCTTATCGGCTTTTATTCAAAAGGGGTGGCTTATGCAGTATCATGCATTACTAATATGCTTCTCATTTTTCTTTGTTTGCAGCTTCTCTGTCTGCTGCAATCAGCTTATCTTTTGCATTTCTTGTTTGGGGGATGTACCGCCAGAAGCAAAAGCTAAGTATATTCTTCCTTCCAAAGCAGACTGGTAAAAAATCAAGCATGGAAGAAATGTTGAGCAGATATGGACTTGTGGCTCCAAAAAGGTACAGGTACTCAGAGCTGAAGAAAATGACTAGCTCTTTCAAGGACAAACTTGGAGAAGGTGGATATGGCACAGTATTTAGAGGTAGCCTACAAGATGGTTCTGTGGTCGCTGTCAAGCTCCTAAAAGGTTCAAAAGGCACTGTAGATGAGTTTCTAAATGAGGTTATAAGCATCGGTAGGACATCACATATTAACATTGTGGGTCTACTCGGTTTTTGTTTAGAAGGACCTAAGCGAGCCCTTGTTTACGAGTACATGGCCAATGGTTCATTGGAGAAGCATATTTACTTGGAGAATTCTGATATTGTTATTGGATGGGAAAGTTGCAGCAAATAGCAGTTGGAATTGCAAGAGGATTGGAATATTTGCATCAAGGATGTAGCACTCGCATAATCCATTTTGACATCAAGCCTCAGAATATCCTTCTTGGTCAAGATTTCTGTCCAAAATTGCAGATTTTGGTTTAGCGAAACTGTGCCACCTCAAGGATAGCATCCTCTCTATCGCCGAAGCGGGTACCATTGGGTTCATTGCTCCAGAAGTATTCTCTAGAGGCTTTGGTGTCGTTTCGACAAAGTCAGACGTTTATAGCTATGGAATGATGCTCCTGGAAATGGTAGGAGGAAGGATCAACACAGAAAAAAAGAATACCGACAACTCAAGTGATGCGTATTTTCCAAACTGGATCTATGACAATATAGCGGAACAGGTACAGAGTTGCGAAGTCATCTGCGACCTTGAAGAGGCCACGAGAAAGATGATCTTAGTTGGCCTGTGGTGCATACAAACTAACCCTGGGCACCGTCCTTCGATGAGCAAGGTGGTCGATATGTTCGAAAAGAACATCGATGAACTGGAGATGCCACCCAAGCCATTCCTTTCCTATCCCTCAATCCCGGCGCGTTTGTCGTCTCATACAAGTTCTGATTCTTCATAAGATGCTCTGCATTCCATGCTCTGTTCCCAATTTACCATTGCCCCAGAGTATCATGGAGTGGACAAATGTAAATTCAAGTTGTTGCTGCATTTATCGTTCTGATATTCTAGTGACTCACAAGTGTGTAAGAAAAATATGTCTGGTGTTCTGGCCCCCAAATATGTTTACCAAGATAGATCCACACATAGAAGCAATAACTAGGCTTGAAAACTGCATAAATGGTGCGTCAGAGGGCTCTAAACACATCCCTACAAAATTAAGGAATCCGGATGTACTATCATTGCCAGATGTATCCTGAACCTATCATATAAATCAAAAGACCAACAACTGTTCTAGCCTTCTACTAGGGACGTAACAACCACAGAACTGTCATAATGAACATAAGGAAATTAACTGTTGGGAGAGAAGGCGCAGACTTACTCGGTCCCCTGCTGCTCTTCGAGACAAAATCAAAACGACAACCGCGCCGGCGACCACTGCCGTACTCCTGCCGCGTCCCGCATTTCCCGCCCTAGCCGCCGCCGCGCGTTTGCTCCGTGGCTGTGGCACACAATGCGGCGGGAGAGGGCTAGTGACTCTTCCTTGTGCGGGTCACGGAGGCAACCGCAGGATGCAGCTGCGCCGGCACGGGAGACGGCGCCGGCGGGAGCTGGGCGGCGGCGTAAGGCTCGCGGCTAAGGGCCATTACTGTTCCGTACGAGCCCAAACTATGGAGAGATGAGGATGGATGGACAGGCAGCAATGCTACACTTAGAGCATGTCTAACAGGACCCGTAAACTTTCGCCCTCTAAATCGCGTGTAGAGGGCCCTGTATAGGAAATCTAGGAAAATCCGTGCTCAGTTTTTCGAGTTCGTCTAGCAGTCCCCCTATATCCGCCCCGTATGTTTAAATTCGAACTACGCGGGAGAGAAGATAAAACTTGATTCCATTCATTGATCAGATCACCATTGTACAAGAACTGCTCGAAGCTGAAATCTAACCTAATCTAGTCGAGGAAGACGACGGGGCCGGAAGCCTCCATCGCCTTGAAGGCCTCGACGTCGGCGACGGCCTTCGCCTCCTCCTCCGCTTCCGCCCGCGCCCGCGCCTCTGCTTCCTGCTTCGAAAGCTCGAGCGCCGCCGCGAAGGCGGCCTCCTCCTCCTCCTCTGTCGCCGGTGCGGCCTCCTCCTCCTCTGTCGCCGCGCTTCCTCCGCTGCCGCTTGCGCCGTCGCCGCCGCGCTTGCACTGCTGCAGCAGCTCCCTCTCCGCGAGCCATTTCTCGAATTTGCGGCCGCTCATCGGCCGCGGCGGCGGGTCGACGCTGTAGTATCTTCCTCCCGGGGCGTAGTCCTTCAGCGTGTCCGGCATGGCGTGCGGCCACGCCACGTACTTCCACACGCTGCGGCGGCTCCCTGCAACGGGTGTTTGCAGTGGAGCCGCCACGCCTCCTCGAGCGTCTCCGGCTCGCGGCGGCGCTTGGAGCGTGCGGTGGAGGAGCCGGAGGCGTCGGGGGAGCTCATCGCGGTGGAGGAGCTTCTAATTTTGCGGCGGCGCGTGCGTAATTTCTCGCCGGAGCTGCGAATGCGGCGGCGGCGCGCGGCGGAGCTAGGGTTGCGGGTGGGGGGTTGGACCCCCACCCCAACCCTCACCCTCTATATGTACGGGGCGGAGGGGGCGGTGGAGCAGGCCCCGTAAAATTTTGTTACGGGCCAGGCGGCATACGGGGCCTGCTAGACGGCCGTTTTGGCACGCGCCCCGTATGCCGCCGGAATTTTACGGGGCGCTCGCGTGATACGGGGCCTGTTAGACTTGCTCTTAGGGCCTGCTTGGTATAGCGTATTTTAGGCGATACACCCGTAAAATTCGCATCTCCTAACCGATCCTAGTATCACTGCTTGGTTCGCCGTGTTTCTCTCCCTCCGTAATTCCCGTCCCTCAGTTTTTCTGTCACGCGCGCGTGTAACTATTACGGACCTAGACAGCTCCGATTAATTCCCGCCCGGATTGCTGGGCACAACGAAACTTGCGCGTAAATATTCCGTGGCCGATAAACTAAACAGCCATCCAAGCGCGGCCTTACGGGCCAAAGTTACGCCTGGATGTTACGGAATTAGAGGAAGAGGATTAGAGAGTGGGCCCGAAGTAGAATTCAAGGGGGTGCGTGGATGGGAAGGAACCTGTTGGCTCTGGGCACGTAATCCTGTATGCGTTTTCCGTAGCCATCGAGTCCGTAGATGTAGCATAACTGGATGGACAGCCACTACATTCTACCACCCGTGTGATTATGGGCGTATGCAAACCTGGCCACCTGCGCCCTGCCAAGCACGGAAGCACGGCCCGCCATGGGCCTTCGTCGCCGTGTGGCCAGTTTGGTGCCGTGTTAGGGCCTACCGGCACGAGCACGGCCCGTTTTGTTGGTCAGGCATGCGAGGCCGCGGTGATGGCACGCGATGCCCGTGAGGCCCGTGAAGCAAGACTTCGCATGTGCGCGCCGAAGGAACCTAACAGGCAGATTTTAAACCGTTGCCCACCGGTTATGCGGGTCGGCGGAGACTTTGGAGGCGCGCGGAAGCGCGGGAATCGGCCAGATTTCGGCGAGTTAGAGGGATTTTAAGCGAGGTTAGCCCATTTTAAGCGAAATTTGTCAAGATTAGCCCATTTTAAACGGGAGTTCAAGTATATAGCCGTTGGAGGGTTGTTTTAGTCTATAAAATGTCAATTTTTTTCCTATAAAAAGGGATACATACCCCTTTCATTTCTCACACTCAAACATGGTTAATCCCAACATGAATACTACCTTCAACCTCAAAGATCTCGACCCCGACTTTGTCAGCCCCTATGCCTCTTCTCCTCTCTTCGACCCCCACTATGTCGACGCCCACCACGTTGACGATAGTGATCCTTCACTATCTCAATCACTGCCTTCTCAAACTTCTCATGCCACCACCTCAACCTCCTCCAGCGCAAAAAGGCCACGCAAAAGAACCCCCGGGGTGTGGGATCACTTTGAAGAACAAAGAGTGGTGCCGCCTAAGGGAGGTGCCCCGGAGATCAAAGCCAAGCGCAAATGGAACAGATGCACAAGTTTGATGTCCATGAAAAGCAAAGGAGGAACCGACCACTTGACGAGGCACATCGAGGGCCACGAGAAGAGGGCTAAGAAGGACAAGCAGTTGCTGCCGACGGCGTCCAGGCCACGATCCAATTCAACCCCGACAGTTCAGTATGTAATTGGACCTATGATCCCTCTCTGCAGACAGAAGCTCTTTGTGCTTTGATTACTTCTAATGATTTATCATTAGGTTTTGGTGAGTCGGAAGATTTTGTCGAATATATTCAAACTACTCTAAATCCTAATTTTAAACCCATCTCTAGACAAACTGCATCTAGGGAAATGAGAAAATTATGCAAAAATAATTTCTACACTGTTTTCTTTTTTTCCCGTCTATTCAAAAAAATTGTGACAAAAATAAAGGCCACACACTGACACACACATGCATGCGCCAAGCCAAAGACGAAAAGGCTGCAGCAGCCTGCATGCATGCGGTGCCATTAATTCAGTGATTCAATACATGTTGCTTTGTATTCAGTGATTCAGTAGTGGTGACGTGGGGATACTCGCCATGTCCCCTACTTGAGCCTAACGGCTGCTACGCTCAGGGATCTCACTCGAAGGCACATCCAGATCTAAGAAGTCATAGTCGATTTCTTGAAGCACAAGACAAGAATTCCTATTCGTAGTCTACTAGGACTCATCATGTAAATCCTTCATGACTTCCTATATAACGTTAGGAGGGAGTAGAGAAACAGGACAAGCCACAACTAGACGGAAGGATAGTCTAGACAATACACGGGAGACACCCCGTACGCTTCACCATGGCATCACCATTATAACGGCTCGACTAGCTCATCATAATAGAGATCAGACAAACAGAAGTAAGGGTTTTTACCTCTAGGAGGGCCCCGACCCTAGGTAAACCGTGCTCCTTTTTAGCCGTCGAGATCACCAGCGCGCACTCGTTTCCTAATCTACAAACCCTAGTATCCCATACGATGGATCTACCGAGTCAAGAACTCGACAGATGGCGCCGTCTGTGGGAATGGCACGCGCTGGATCTACGGTCTCGTCGGCTTTATCCACGTCAAGCTCAAGCTCAAGCTCAATCTCCGGATCTTCGAATCCGTCGAGATCGATCTACTTCGGGTCCCTCAACTTTATCGAGCACTCGACGGCATCGCACACGGCCTTCATCATCGACATCGTTCTTCACGCGCAGCCTGCAGGACATCTACAACATCTGTATTGCGGACGTAACCGACAACGACTCGGGACTCATCTTGACGATTTCTTCGGTGGAAAGATAGAAAATCAAATTATCTATCAGCTCCTAAAAGAATCGGCGAATTCCGATAGTTAGATCTCCGTCGATGACTCGAACACTAAAGCCTTGTCAGAATCTGACGGAACTCCGCGTGACTTTGGAAAAATCATGGTCGAGCTCAACCTGGACGTCAATTTGTAGATCACACCGTTGAATACGTACGGATACAATCCCTCACCCTCCGTAAATTTTGAGTCAATTCCAACGGTTAGATCTCCGTTAACGGCTCGTGCACTTCGACACGTTTTTGGATCTCTCCGAGTCCGCGAATTCAAATCGCGGATTCGGACTTAAAACCTAATTCGATAAAGTGGCGAGTCAAGAGAAAGACTAAGGTCAACCTCAACATCTCCAACAACGGCTGCAACATCGACTACGTCGTGGGAGACTCGCTGTACTAAACGCCCGGGGGCTCGACAACGACATTTCCCTCTGCGTACACACACCGTAATCGACACTTGGGGCTCCCAACGAGCGACTCGCCATGCTTCTACTTCAACACGACTCTTCAGCGAGAGCCGCTCGGACATCCTCTTCACCGGCCTCGACAACTGCCTCGCTGCTCTTCGTCAACTTCGCGGGCGAGGTCAGATTCTGCCAGCTCAATCCATCGGCGAGGGCACGCCAAACACGGGGACCATCGCGAAAATCATCGTGGTTCACTCCAACTTTGCTGACGTACCTCTGTTGCAGACAAACTTCGACTCGCTCGACTTCATCGACCACCACGGCGGTGGTCAACGTCAACGGTTCCGACATAAAGACACTACAAGAAATATGTTGATACATGACCCTTTTATAAGACCATGGATGAACTGGTCATAAATCCATGTCCATTTTTTATTTGTTGGTCATGACATGTTTGGGAGGGACTAAACCCATGACTTTTTCGGCAAAAAAGTCATGATTTTCTTTAACAAGATGGTCATAGCACATGATACCTGGTGTATGACCTTTTTTTTTCTTAACTAAGACCAATTGAATTGGTCATGAGTTTGTTGATTGTGATTTTCGCCAACATGTCATATCCACGTGTCAATTTTTGCCTACATGTCATGTTCACGTGCCAATTTTTGCCTACGTGTCAATTTTAACTATGTGTCATGCACATTTGTTAATTTCAACCTCGTGTCACGTTCACTGTCCAATGACACATGTAGGCCCAGCCAAATTGACACGTGGGACACACTACACTGACCAACGGGACCCACAAGTGACCAGGTAGGCTCCACACCTGTCAGGGCGGCACTATTCATCCGGCTGAAATAATGTGGAAAAGAAATAAAATAGGGGACACGCAGGGATCAAACCCTGCTCTCCCACGAGAGCAACACACTCCGTAACCACCAAGGCCAAGATCCATTCGTGATACATAGTGAGCGCAACGCAATTTATACACTTGTTCGGTCGGCCTGGGTTGGATTGCTGGGCCAAAGCCCACTTCTAGTAATGCGAATGGGCCGATCATCCTGGGTTCGATAGCATAGGCTAGCTCGGGCTGGTTCTATTATTTTTTTTCCTTTATCTGTTTTCTTTTATAATTTTTGATTTTGAACTCCAATTTTATCTAAATAAAAATTGGTTTTGTCCCCTGTCATTATATGCTATTAGGGTCTTTTGTAGTCAACATAAAATACAAACTACTAATAAGTTTATGCATTGAATTATACATTTTTTTGGATAACTTAAAATAAAAAAAAATGTATGCCGATTTTGAAATACGGTCAAAACGGTTTAGATGATAGCTCATTTTTTGAACACTTTTTTCGAGATAACTTTCGTATTCTAATTTTATTATTCTTGATGGATACTAGATCACTTATTATAACACCACGAAGGTCTTGCATCGTTTCGAGTTTTTTTGAATTTTCTGAAATTTTCTAAGCCGGTTTCGGAAAACGGTCAAAACGGGGGACATGACCGTTCGTACCTAGGTGCTGAATAGGTACTTGGGGTACCTAAAAATTATTGGTGTATCTATGTTGAAATAGGTACTTGGGGTACCTAAAAATTATTTTTGCAAAAAATAAAGAGAAAACTACAAGTCACCTATAGTTCAAATTTGGCCCGGTTTCAGCTGAATCGGCTGAAATTTGTCTTTTTCAAAAGAGATGTATTTTGAGCTATTAATAGGTAGTAAATTTGTTATTTGTAGATAAAATATGACATAATATATTTTGAATTTTACTTTGTACATTTTTGTAACATATTTTGTGTATGTGCTTAAAAAAAAACCCAGTTTTGACACTCCGAAAATGGAAAATGGTATTTTTATTCAACGAAAAATAAAATTTTCTTCGTGAACATTGTTAGTTGTACCAATATGCATCTTTGTGTGGAATATGGTCAGATTTAAACAAACTATGCCATGGATGTGGCCATAACATCCGTCATTTCGCCCGAAAGCCATGAATCTTCGTAGGAGATAGCTCATTTATGTGAACACATTTTCAACGAAATTGTCGTATTTCAAGTTTATTATTTTTGGTGGATACTAGAACATATATAATAACACCACTCGAAGATCTTGCATCGTGTCGAGTTTTTTTGAATTTTCTGGAATTTTCTAAGCCGGTTTCGGGAAACGGTCAAAACGGGGGACATGACCGTTCGTACCTAGGTGTTGAATCTTGATGAACTCTTGGTGTATCTATGTTGAAATAAGTACTTGGGTACCTAAAAATGATTTTTTCAAAAAATAAATAGAAAACTACGAGGGCCATGTAGTTCAAATTTGGCCCAGTTTCAGCTGAATCGGCTGAAATTTGTGTTTTTCGAAAGAGGTGTATTTTGAGCTATTGAGAGGTAGTAAATTTGTTATTTGTAGATCAAATATGACATAATATATTTAGAATTTTACTTTGTATATTTTTGCAACATATTTTGTGTATGTGCTTCACAAAAAACCCAGTTTTGGCACTCCGGAGTTGGAAAATGGTATTTTTATTCAACTAAAAATAAAATTTTCTTCGTGAACATTGTTAGTTGTACCAATATGCATCTTTGTGTGGAATATGGTAAGATTTAAACAAACTATGCCATGGATGTGGTCATAACATCCGTCATTTCGCCCGAAAGCCATGAATCTTCGTAGGAGATAGCTCATTTGTGTGAACACATTTTCAACGAAATTGTCGTATTCCAAGTTTATTATTTTTGGTGTATACTAGGACATATATAATAACACCACGTGAAGATCTTGCATCGTTTCGACTTTTTTTGAATTTTCTGGAATTTTCTAAGCCGGTTTCGGGAAACGGTCAAAACGGGGGACATGACCGTTCGTACCTAGGTGTTGAATCTTGATGAACTCTTGGTGTATCTATGTTGAAATAGGTACTTGGTGCTAAATCAACCAATAAAAAACTACATGTCGAATTTACAATTACTGAATTTCCACCTTCCAGATATAACCAATGCTCTTACTCAAGTGTCTTATGCACATTACTAGTTTGAATTCATCATGATTTTGTTGTTCATTTTGCAGGCCCATAGTTAATGACTGCTGGTTTTTGCCAGCTTGGTAAATAGTACCAACACTTTTGATGCAGCATGAACCGTGATGGTGGCATGGTGGTGATGTTTGGGCTCGGCTACAGCACCCTCCTGTGAGCTCCTCGAGTTCCTTTCTTCTCTGGTACCACGACCATCTCGTCGTGGCTGTTCGTGCTCCTCCTTAACGTGGTGTAGCTTCTATTTAGCTTTTTAACTAGTAAGGATTTGATCTCTGGTTTGGTGGTTGTAGTCTTGGAGATACACCACTTGGTAGTCATTAACTAGTATTTGTTTTTTAGTATAGTTATGCTTCCTTCTGGTTCTACTGATATTTATGAACACAAGTTGTCTAGAAATTAGCCTTCTATGTTTTTATTTTATTCTTAACTGGTTTGTTTATAATGTGTAGATGTTGTCCATGTTGAGAAAGCTCCAGGCTGACTGCATTTACAAAAGCTCCAGGAATAGAAAGCTTCAGCAAGCTGGAACCTTCACCCAACAAAGAGTAGCTCATTAGAGGTCGTTATTTTTTGATATGTTGTTTGTGCGTATTAGAAAACTGAACACTGCTATAACAGTTTGGCTGTATTGTGAAATATTATGCATTTTGTCGCCCCAGTTTGAATGGGATTATTGAATATCGACTTAAAATGTGCCCCAGTTTAAATAAGATTATTGAATATTGATTGAAAATGACCGATATACAAAGGCAACGGCCGACTCCCCCAATAAGAAAATGAACTGAAATCGTTTGGCTTGGCACATGTAGCTGACAACAATTGGCACGAAAAAATAAAAATAAATGGGCTCTATATTGGACCATAAATAGGCCAAGGCCCAGATTTGAAATGGACGAAAAAGGCCTAGGCCCAGACGAAATTTCACATGAGCCTAGGCTGACAACAAATTAAAGAAAAAAAATTAACGGGCTAACACATTGGGCTGGCCCATTTGGTGGAGCAGCATGGACTGGGCTGAATCTCTTCCATGACCTAGTCCGTTGGTCATAATTTTGCCACGTAGGATTGGCCATGTAGGATCTGACGTGGCTATGGCAGGATATCACATGACCAAATAAATTGGTCATAGGGTTATGACCCCTCTGATTGGGTCATAGAGACTATGACATTTCCATTCAATTAGTCATTGACGATCAAATAAGACGCTCGGTATGTGACTTTCCATTTTTGGTCAAAAAGGGGTCATGAATGAAACTACGTGACCTTCTAGTGAAAAAAATTGAGGGTCATGTATCAACATATTTCTTGTAGTGAGAGTCCGAGAGCCCGCTCCCTACAAGGGGCACCACATGCGTTCGGGGGCTGGCTTTTCGAAATCAATAACGACAAAAACTTCATCACCATGATAAATTGGGCGACTCTGACTCCTTTATCAACCTTGCCGTGTCACTCCGTCCACCGCGTCTACTCGACGACACTTCCGCCACATCGACTCATGTCGGCTGAACACCGCGCGACTCCATCACAGTTGCTCTCGAATACTCGGGGGCTGCGCCATGCAACAGTCTCACTCGACTTGCCACCGGGTGGATTGCGCCGCGTAAACAGCCACACCCGACATTCCGGGGCTGCGCCATGCCGCAGAAAAAATCGTCGCTCGGGTGTTGCGACATGCAACAACCACACCCGATACTCAAGGGTGCACCTTGAAACTATTTTGGCGTTCCCGATACTCGGTGGTTGGCGCTTCGTCATCAGCAACAAACAACAATTTTCTCGCTACATCCTCCTCCGCTCCTGAGGGATATGTGTCGACTCACCTTGAAACTATTTTGGCGTTCCCGATACTCGGTGGTTGGCGCTTCGTCATCAGCAACAAACAACAATTTAGTGCCGAAAATATCTTTAAGCCTAGCTTCAATGATCTTTCGACAGACCAACACCAAGATTTTGAGACGATAAAAAAGCAGCGTCAAGATCAACTTGATGTGCTAGAGAAGCAGCGTAAGCAGGAGTTCGAGTCTTGAAGAAGAAGCAAGAGGAGAAAGACGCTGCAAATTTCCTTGCAAGCTTCAAGGAGGATCGCCAAGGTCCTACCACCTCACTAGGAAGGCCAAGCTTCCACCAGTGATCGACGACCTAGCCGAACCCTCTGTAAGTAATGGAGTGTTTTCTAAACATCAATTAGTGGCCATTAATCATTACTCTACAGAGTCTAGTCTCCAAGATTTTGATGCTATGTTAGAATATATAAAAGCTGGTCAAAATACGCCTCATAATTATCCTAGTAGTATCGGTGCAAAAGCAACTATAGAAAATCCTAATTCATCGGCAGTCCCACATAATTCGCCGATGAATCTTTACTATACCCAAGATAGTCAACTTGTACGTGCGCTAGAATGTCCCACTCATATTAGAAGTATGCCTTATTTGACAACACCGCAAAATCAGTTCACACAACAATTGGTTACAGTCACGGCGCCGAATTACAATTCGGCATCAATGGCGCCGATGAATCCAATTACTACTAGTACTAATATGCATGCATCATTACCACAAAAAACTTCTCCCACGGTACATGAAAACATGGCCACTTTAAGAGAGAAGTTGCAAAAAATGTTTTATGATAACTTCGGAATTGAGCCGAAGCTAGTAAGCCGGATGTAAGAAAAGCCTTATCCAAAATATTTTGATGCTTTACCATACCCCCAAGGTTATAAGTTACCGGATTTTGCTAAATTTAATGGAGTAGATAGTAAGACAACTTGGGAACATGTTAGTCAATATCTAGCAGAATTAGGTGAAGCTGGTAATAGTGATCATTTCAAAGTGTGTTTATTTCCTTTGTCTTTAGCTGGTACCACTTTTTCATGGTTTTCTGCTTTACCTCATGGTTCTATTAATACTTGGTATCATTTAGAAAATAAATTCCGTGAGAATTTTTATAGCGGGGATGATGAGTTAAAATTGTCACAGCTTACATAGGTTTGGCAAAACCATGATGAATCAGTCACCAATTATGTCAAAAGATTAAGACATAATAAGAACCGATGTTATAGCTTAGTGATTTCTGAAAGAGACTTGGTGCTTAATGGTTTGAAAACTTACATTAAAGAGAGAATTGAAGGATACGAGTTTTTAAATATCAACCAAGTTTTGCAAAGAGCTTTGGCTCAAGAAAGCCGAAGCAAAGAAACAAAAATTGAGCATAAATCTAAATATGGTCGTCCTCACTTTAATATGGTTGAGTATAGTAGTGAGAATTCGGACGATGATCCTGATGTTTATGCTGCTGAATTGTTTTGGCCTTCAAAGGCCAAAACTTATACTTGTGATGCTCTTAAGCCGATTCGCAAGAATCATGAAGATGAGATAAAATTTAGTTTTGATGTAGCCAAATGTGATAGAATATTTGATGCTATGTTGAAGGACAAATTGATTAGAATGTCTCATACTTTACCGCCGTTTGAGGACTTAAAACGGTGTGCTTATTGCAAGTATCATAATTCTTTTTCTAATGCTACTAATGATTGTAATGTGTTAGGTGACAGATACAATCGGCTATTAATGATGGACGATTAAGCTTTGCCGGCAATGCAAATTGACAAGCATCCATTCCTGATGAACACTTTGGAGCTGCATGAGAAGAAGGTGCTAATTCGGATTGAAGTGGCCGGATCCTCTAACAAAAATAATGTTGTTGTTGGTGACCCCAGGAATAGCAAGGAGAAGGCCTCGAGAAGGGAGATTGTTCTTGACAAGCAACCCGATAGCAAGGAGACATTGAAGATCACTAGAAAAAATCCTACACCCGGAGGGCAACAACAAGCTCAAGGAGAAGCTTGTGCTAAGTTTATCAAACCAAAAAATCCCGAGGTTGGCAAGTGGAAAAGAACGAGGTGAATGCTCAATATAAGAAGATCAAGCCAACCTATGACATGCTGTTGAACAAATATACACACCAAGCGGCTTGTTTACCTTACAACCGGCCATCACGTATGAAGCGTCCAAGGTCACCTCCAAGGGAGGAGTATTCACATTATAAAGGGTCGTGCGGACAGTGGGCGCCGGGACCATGGATGGCGCCGCCACCTTATGCGCCCTATTACTTCAACGGAGGGTGCGTGCAGCCCCCAATGGCACCATATGCTTTTCATCCCGGATGGTCTACGCCAAGGAAATCTGTCCATGATAGAATTACCCATATTGTTCGAGACCGTTTGAGTTATGGTATAAATCGGTCGTTTGAAATTAAGAGTGCACAAAAATTATGGCACACCTAAGTCACTATCTACTGAAGTTCCGGAGTCTGGCAAGCAACAAGGTCATGATAATAATGCAGGTTCTGTTGTAATAGGTGATGGTGCAGATCTTGCACTCGTTGGGAGACCCCAAGACGAAGGTATGAAGAGCACAACAGCAAGTTTTCCCTCAGAAAGAAACCAAGGTTGAATCGACCAGTAGGAGAAAGAAATCACTTTCGAAGTTTGATGTAGCTGAGTTGGCAGGGTGCACTACCAGTTCAGAAACAACGTGGAACCTACACAACACAACAAAATTACTTTTCCCCAATGAAGCACTGAGGTTGTCAATCTCACCGGTTTTGCTGATCACAAAGAGGCTAAACGTACCGTGTGGAAAATAATATTTTTTTGCAGTATGAAAATAGAGATTGAAGTGGTTGTCTTATAAGTATGAGGAAAATGGACCGGGGTCCACAGTTCATTAGAGATGTCTCTCCCAAGACAAATATATAGCATGTGTGGTAAACAAATTACAGCTGGGCAATTGACAGATATAAAGGCTGCACCGTAGTGCATATGCATGACATGATGATTACTATGTGGGCATTACAACAAGATACATAGACCGTCATCCAACTGCATCTATGACTAAAAATCCACCCTCATAATGTCATCCGAGCAAACCTTGGGTATTAAGTTGCAAGCAACAGGTAATCGCTGTAAGCAAAGTGTGTAATGTAAACAATGTAAACATCGTTGTTTTGTCCTCCGCGAGTCGACACATATCCTCCTCCGCGAGTCGACGCATGTCCTCCTCCGCGAGCCAACAGAAGACAAACACACGAGATTAGCTTCAGAACAACCTGAGGCTATGCCCGACTCTTTGAGTCAAACATAGCCTCATTGGCTACTCCCGTCAGGAGCACTGCCGGGCACCCGATAAATTAAAAAGGCAACATTAGAATATCTTTGAGTCTATGCCCGATTACAAATAATCGCGCATAGACTCGGGAGCTACTCCCATCGGGGGCACTGCCGTGCACCCGGTAATTGAAGAAGCGACATTAGAATATCTTTGAGTCTATGCCCGATTACAAATAATCACACATAGACTCGGGGACTACTCCCATCGGGAGCGTTGGTCGCGCAACCGATGAGCGCTATGTGCGCACTTGACATACTACTGAGTCGAAAGAATATGACACGCTGACCGCTTACCTGAGGAGCTCCTTGTTGTAATCGTACAAACCGCATATTATCTCGGGTGGAGAAAACCAAAACATCAAACATGTTTGTCTCGACGAGACGCATACGACATCGAGGGCCAATTTGTAAAATAAGAATATCTTGAAGACTTTTCGGTTCATCTTCTTGTATGGACTCGAGGGTTGAGTGTTGCATCCACATGTATAGTTCGCCGTGCGACTCCGCCGCGTCCGTGTAAAGTACACGACCTCCTCGTCGACTCAGTCCGTCGTGTCGAGTACATATCCACCGCATCGACTACGCTCGATGTGTCAACTACATGACCTCCTCGTTGACTCAGTCCGCCGTGTCGAATAAATATCCACCGCGTCGACTCCGCCCACAGCGTCAACTACACAAGCACCTCGTCGACTCCGTTCGCCGTGCCGAGTACATCTCCACCGCGTCGACTCTGCCACGTTCGCATGAACTACACGACCTCCTCGTTGACTCCGTCCGCCATGTCGAGTACATTTCCACCGCATCGACTTCGTCCACCTCGTCAACTACATAACATCCTCCTCGACTCCGTCTGTCGTGTCGAGTACATCTCCACCGCGTCGACTCCGTCCGCCTCGGCAATTACACGACCTCCTCGTCGACTCAGTCCGCCGTGCTGAGTACATCTCCACCGCGTCGACTCCGTCCGCCGCGTAAACTACATGACCTCCTTGTCGACTCCGTTCTCCGTGTCGAGTACATCTCCACCGCGTCGACTCCACCACGTCCTCGTCAACTACACGACCTCCTCGCTGACTCCGTCTGCCGTGTCGAGTACATCTCCACCGTGTCGACTTCGCCGCGTCCGCGTCAACTACACGACCTCTTTGTCAACTCCATCCGCCATGTCGAGTACGTCTCCTCCGCGTCGACTCCGTCCGCCTCGTCGACTACACAACCTCCTCGTCGACTCCGTCCGCCGTGTCAAGTACACCCCCACCGCGTCGACTCTGTTTGCCTCGTCGATGATACGTCCATTTTGCATCACTATTTTATATTGTTATTTTCTGTTATTCATCGATATATTTCATGTTATGATGCATTACGTATGCTATTTCATCTTATTTTTCATGTTTCATATTTTTTGGAGAATAATCACCGGGACCAGAAATATGATGGAAAAAGCACCGTCGAGATACCTTATTTTAGAAGATCAGAAGAAGAGGAGGGATACCGGAGAAGTCTTAGAAATCCCGAGGAGGAAGCTAGCCATAAGGGCACCCGGAGGGGGGCCACCAGGGGCCCACACCACCAGGCGGCTCCCCCCCTTGGTCGCGCCTGGGGGGTAGTCTGGCCCCCGGCCCACTTCTAGGCGCCCTCTTTCGCGTGCTTGACCCCGAGGGAATCCTAAGCCCCATGAAATCATCGAAGAAATATTCCGCGTCGCCTCGGGGCGGAAAACAACAGAGGGAGAAAAGCTCTCCGGTAGGGAGAAATCCGCCGGGGAAATTCCTCCCCTGAGAGGGGGAATCGTCACCGTCATCACTCCGGACATCATCAAGATCGTCATCATCATCACCACTAGCACCATCACCCTCATCATCCACCTTCATCCCGCTGTAACAATTAAGGGTCTTTATCGTTTCTCTCCACTAGATCTCTCTCCCGGTGTGGTTACTTGTTAGTAGTTGATGCTTGTGAGATTTATCGGTGTTTACACTTTATGACCAGATTGTTATTATCCATTATATCACCTCCGATTATCATCCATATAATGTCTCGTAAGTAGTTCGTTTAGTTCTTGAGGACATGGGAGAAGTCATGATGTTAGTAGTGGAATTATGTTGAAGTGATATCTACTGGTTTGATATTTAAGTTGTGGTGTTATTCTTCTAGTGGTGTCATGTGAACGTAGACTATATGATACTTCACCTTTATGGGCCTAGGAGGATGCATTGTGTATTTGGCTACTAATTATGGGCTTGCCGGAGTGACAGAAATCTAAACCCCCGTTAGGAAACCTATGCACGAGGGAGTGTAGAATGCCAGCGTTTTAAGGCTATGGTTAGATTTATCTTAATTGTTTTTTTGTATTTGCGGATGCTTATGAGGGGTATAATCACAAGTATGTATTATCCTAGTTGGGCGGTGCACTAGAATAGGTTCATCCACACAACACTTACCGAAACAACAAATATTAATCAACCGTATGAAGCGAAAGCACTTGAAGAAATTCCCATGTGTCCTCAAGAACGTTTGGTAATCATAAGTAGAACAACCGGCTTGTCCTTTGCTCTCAAAAGGATTGGGCCACTCGCTGCAATTATATTTACTGTTATTTATTTACTCTCACTTTATTTATCTGCTATATCAAAAGCCACGAAAATATGTTTGCTAGTGTTTACAGTGAATCCTCTATCCAACCTGCTTGTCAACACCTTCTGCTCCTCGTAGGGTTTGACACTCTTATTTATCGAAAGAACTACGATACACCCCCTATAGTTGTGGGTCATCAAGACTATTTTCTGGTGCCATTGCCGGGGAGTGAAGCGCTATTGGTAAGAGAAAAATTTTACTGTGAGTGATTTTTTTTCTGTCAGCTCCTTTATTTCTTTATGGAGAATTCTTTTGGTTCTCTGTTTAGGGGTACTTCTACCGTTACTGCTAGGGTAGTAGGTGACCCATCATCTCCTGAATTAGATCCTTATAAAATACCTATGAAAATTGTTGGACGTGTTATGGATAACTGCCATTATGGAGATGGAACAGTCCATCCCAGTGATCATTTGCTCTTTATACATGAATTATGCGAGTTATTCAGGTGTGAAGGTATTACAATGGATCAAGTTAAAAGGAAATTATTTTCTTTATCGCGGAAAGGAAGAGCCGCTGAATGGTTCAAATTGTTGAAGAATGGTGAATCTATTGGATGGGAGGAAATTGCCCCTCTCTTTTACTATAAATTATATCCTCCCAGTGAGATTCATAAAGACCGGAATCAAATATATAATTTCTGGGCTCATGATGGAGAGAGTATTGCCCAAGCTTGGGGGATATTGAAGTTATTAATGCTTAAATGTATCGTTCATGAGCTCCCGAGTAATATTGTTATCAATAATTTTTATGCAAGGCTTTCTCTTCATGATAAACATTTATTGGATGCTTCTTGTTCTGGATCATTCACACATATGAAGGAAGAAGCTAAATGGGATCTTCTTGACCGTATTCAAGAAAACACTGAAGGATGGGAGAATGACAAAGGTAGAAAGTCAGGTATAAATTACGATTATGAATGCATTAAATCTTTAATGGGAACTGATGATTTCTATAATGTTAGTGTTGTTTGTGGTCTTGATTCTCAAATCTTTGCAAATTGTCTTAAATCCTTTTCCTCCTATCTTGATATTCCTAAAAAGGAATTGAGTAGGTACCATGCACCTTACAAAGATATTGTTCCTGCTAAAAATATAGAAGTGCATGATGTTAATCCTGCTGTGCCTGAGCCTTATATTTAGAAAATTCCTTTCCCTGCTAAGGTAAAAGAACAATCTATTGTATCTAGTGTGGTTAACAAGAGCATAAAGAAATCTATTGAACCTGATGAACAAATAACCGTTGAACCTGCTGTAGCAATAGTGCAAGACCTTGTTTGTGGAAATGTAGAAGATCAACATATTGTCTTTTGCCAGGATGCTTATAATATCGTCTCACATCCAAATACACCTAAGAAAACTAGTGTTCCTATGCTTTCTGTTAAGATTGGTGATCATTGCTATTATGGTTTGTGTGAAATTGGTGCTAGTTCTTGTGTTATTCCTTATGAGCTTTATAAACAAATTATGCATGAAATTGGTTCTTGTGAGCTTGAGGATATTGATGTGTTTATTCAGCTTGCTAATAGAGAAACTGTCTTTCCGATTGGTATTGTTAGAGATGTGGAAGTTTTTTGTGGTAAAACTACATATCCCACTGATTTTCTAGTACTTGGTAAGTCTGCTAGTAAAACCCGTCCTATTATTTTTGCTAGACTTTCTTGAACACTTGTGGTGCTATTATAGATTGCAAGAGGGAGAAGATATTGACTAAATTTGATGGAAAATCTTATGAGCTCAATTTCTCCAAATTTAGTAGAGCACCTTATGAATCTGAATTGCCTAACGAGAAATTTAGAGTTGAACAGCTTGCCTCTATTGCTCTTTCTCCTAACAATGCTTTGCAACAATATATGGAGGATCATGAAAGTGAGGTCTTTATGGAAGAGAGAAATGAGATTGACGATATTCTTCTTCGTCAACCGGTGATACTGAAACATAATTTACCTGTGGAAGACGTGGGTACCACATTACCACCCAAGGAGGATCCTGTTTTTGATTTAAAACCTTATCCTAATGATATTAAATTTGCTTATATTGATGATAAGAAGATATATCTTGTTATTATTAGTGCTAAACTTTCAGATGAAAAGAGGAAATATTATTGGGAATATTGAAGAAACACCGTGGAGCTATTGGATATACTCTTTATGATTTGAAAGGGATTTCTCCCTCTATATGTGAGCATGTTATTAATATTGAACCTGATGCAAAGCCAGTAGTTGAACATCAACGTCGTTTAATTCCTAAGACGTAGGAAGTGGTAAGAAATGAGGTATTAAAACTCCTTGATGTTGGTATTATTTTTCCTATTGCTGATAGTAGATGGGTAAGCCCTGTTCATTTTGTCCCTAAGAAGGGAGGCATGATTGTTGTGCCTAATGAAAATAATGAGCTTATTCCTCAAAGAGTAGTAGTTGGTTATAGAATGTGCATTGATTTTAGGAAGGTTAACAAAGTTACTAAGAAAGATCATTATCCTTTGCCTTTTATTGATCAAATGTTAGAGAGGTTGTCTAAGAAAACTCATTTTTGCTTTCTTGATGTTTATTCTGGGTTTTCTCAAATTTCTGTTAGGAAGCAAGATCAAGAGAAAACAACCTTTACTTGTCCTTATGGTACTTTTTCTTATAGACGTATGCCTTTTGGTTTGTGCAATTCTCCTGCTATGTTTCAAAGATGCATGTATGCTATTTTTCATGATTTTTGTGAAGAAATCGTGGAGGTATTCATGGACGATTTCTCCGTTTATGGCTTCTTTTGATAATTGCTTGCACAACCTTGATAAAGTTTTGCAGAGGTGTGAGGAAACTAATCTTGTTCTTAATTGGGAGAAATGCCACTTTATGGTGAATGAATGAATTGTTCTTGGACATAAAATTTCTGAAAGAGGTATTGAAGTCGACAGAGCTAAAGTAGAAGCAATAGAGAAAATGTCATGCCCTAGGGATGTTAAAGGTATTCGTAGTGTTCTTGGTCATGTTGGTTTTTATAGGAGGTTTATTAAAGATTTCTCTAAAATATCAGAGCCTCTTAGTATCTTCTTCAAAAGATGTACCTTTTGTTTTTAATGATGATTGTAAGGAAGCTTTTGAAACTTTAAAGAAGGTTTTAACTACTGCTTCTATTGTTCAACCACCTGACTGAAATTTACCATTTGAAATTATGCGTGATGCTAGTGATTTTGCTGTAAGTGATGTTCTTGAACAACGAGTAGATAAGAAATTGAATGGTATTCATTATGCTAGTAAGACTCTTGATGCTGCTCAAAATAATTATGCTACTACTGAAAAAGAGTTCTTAGCTGTAGTTTTTGCTTATGATAAGTTTAGACCTTATATTGTTGATTTGAAGGTTACTATTCATACTGATCATGCTGCTATTAGATACCTTATGTAAAATAAAGATGCTAAGCCTAGGCTTATTAGATGGGTGTTGCTTTTACAAGAGTTTGATAGGAAGGGTGCTGAAAATCCTGTTGCTGATAACTTGTCTAGATTGAAAAACATTGTTTATGAACCTATTCATGTTAATGATAGTTTTCCAAATGAACAGTTGGCTGCAATAATGGTAAACTCCCAAGATAGTACGTGGTATGCTGATTATGCTAACTTTATTGTTTCAAGGTATTTGCCTCCAACATTTACAGCTCAACAAAGAAGAAAATTCTTTTATGATTTGAGGCATTATTTTCGAGATGACCCACACTTATATATAGAAGGATTAGATGGTATTATGAGAAGATGTGTTCCCGATCATGAACAACGAGAGATATTGAAAAAGTGCCATTGTAGCTTTTATGGAGGACATCACACTGGATATAGAACAACACAGAAGGTTCCACAATCAGGTTTCTATTAGCCTACTCTCTTTAAAGATGCACGTAAATTTGTTTTGTCTTGTGATGAATGCCAAAGAGTTGGTAATATTTCTAGATGTAATGAAATGCCTATGAGTTATTCTCTTGTTATTGAACCTTTTGATTGTTGGGGATTTGACTTTATGGGTCCTTTTTCCGCCTTCGAATGGTTACTCTCGCATTCTTGTTGCTGTTGATTATGTTACTAAGTGGGTAGAAGCTATACCTACAAAAAGTGTTGATGGTGAGACCTCTTTAAAAATGCTTAAAGATGTTATTTTCCCTAAGTTTGGTGTGCCTAGATATCTTATGACTGATGGAGGTTCTCACTTTATTCACGGTGGTTTTAGAAAAACCCTTGCTAAATATGATGTTAATCATAGAATTGCCTCAGCTTATCATCCTCAAACCAGTGGGCCAGTAGAATTATCAAATAGAGAAATTAAATCTATCTTGCAAAAGACTGTTAATAAATCTAGGAAGAATTGGTATGATAAGTTGAATGATGCTTTATGAGCTTATAGAACTGCTTATAAAAATCCTATGGGTATGTCTCCTTATAAAATGGTTTATGGAAAAGCTTGTCACTTGCCTTTAGAATTAGATCACAAATCTTATTGGGCAGTGAAAGAACTTAATAAAGATTTTAAACTTGCTGGCAAGAAAAGAATGCTTGATTTGAATCATCCAGATGAATGGACATGTGAAGCTTATGAAAATTCTTGGATCTTTAAAGAGAAAGTTAAAAAATGGGATGATAGGAGAATTCTTAAAAGAGAGTTTCATGTTGGTGAGAAAATTCTATTGTATAGGTCTCAGATTTTTTGCAGGAAAATTACTCTCGAGATGGGAAGGCCCTTATGTTATTGAGGAAGTGTATCGTTCGGGTGCAATCAAAATTGCCCCCCTCAAAGATAACACTACACAAGTTCTAAATGGTCAAAGACTCAAACATTATATTTTTGGGGATTCTTATGACGAAGATGTTGATGTTATTGAAGTAATGACTCCGGAGAAGTTCATTAGAGAGAAGATTCTAGAATCTGTAGAGTCCTTTTTCGAATAGGTAACGGTTCTGTTAAGAAAAAAGTTCGAGGATTACTTACCAAGTTATCAATTATTGATTTTTGGAAAATATAAAAAATAATGAGCCGAAGAGGGGTAGGAGACGGTGCCCGAGGGCACAATACCATGAATGGGCACGAGCCCACCCTTGGTCGCGCCTGGCTATGGTGTGGGCACCCCGGAGACCCTCACCGACTCATTTTCGACCTGGACTTTTCCTTCGTTGCGTAGCTTTCTGATATTTAACCCCCCGGACACCCAAGGTCCGTATATAGTTTTCTCGTCGTGTTTCTATTTCGACATGTTCCTGCTGGGATCTGTTTTCAGTTTTAGAAGCACCATGGTCTCCGCCAACAACAATAGGGGGAAGGGGCCGAAGGAAGATGATCTCCAAGACCTGAAGGTAGAGGAGGAGATCGAGAGTGGAGCTGAAGGAGATGTAGAAGAAAACTCGCCCATGCATCCACGCGCTATCGTCGCAAGCATTGGAGTGGTAGCAAAGTCCTGCAAGTTCAAGCAAGGAGCACAGATGAGCTCTAGAGGGAAGGTTCCATGTCACTTCCTAGCTCCAGGGATACCACTTCCACGTATCAAAAACCCCTTCCATACCTTGATTCATGAATATCAATCTAAAAAGGTACCCGAGGAAAAGTTGCCTTCTTGCTGGGATATGGATCGTTCTAACCGTGCAGATAGAGAAAGCTCTCGACCTAAGGAAGTGTGGGAAAATAATCTTGATGGCTGGAATTCATCGTCTAACAAGCACGCAAACCATATTGAGCACAATACGGAGATGATGTGTATGCTTATGTTCGCAATTGAATATTTGAAGAAATCAATTGATAAGCTTATTGAGAAGGATTCACCACCACCACCGAAAAATTAATTCGTCATTGGTATTGGCATCCCCTTGGCTTGTTCCAAGCTTGGGAGAGTGTCGCGGTATTACACCTTTATCTTTCACCTTTTTACCTTTAGTAGATTCATATCATGAGTAGAGGAAATATCATATAGGATGGTTTGCAGTATGGAAGTATCACTCTTTAATTGGTTATCGTTGTATCCTTTGGTTTGAGTTGCCGGAATGGAATATTAATGAGAAGTTTCATCATCTCCTTTCTACAATTTATTTTGGTTTGCAATTTTTGTTATATGGTTGATCTTGTTATTAGTATTGGTATCAATTTTGGAGCATCAAGTTAATCTAGTTGCTTTTGGCAAACTTAGCATTGGTCAGTAGCAACAATATGATGAGACTTAAGTAGAAAAGAGGGAGTTGCATGTAGATATATTATTGCATGATCTTTCTTTCTTGTTAGCTCATAAGCTAGTATTCTCAAGTAATATTGTTTGTACCTTCAAGGAAGGTTGCATGATTGGTTTTATCATATGTATATTTGTTTGTTTTCCCTCAATTCTTATGCTTGCTACTCAACCTTGCTAGCCAAAAACCTGTACTGAAGGGGATTGCTTCTCGTGCATCCAAACCATGAGCCCCAAAATCATGCCATTTGTATCCACCATACCTACCTATATGTGGTATTTAACCGCCACTCCAAGTAAATTGCTTGTGTGCTACGTTTAAAACCTTCAAAATTACACCTGTTTTGTGCCCCTGTTTTAGCTCATGAAGACGCAAATAGAGAATATTTATCTCAATTGTTGATTGAAGTTTACACACCTGGACTAGTGGCTTCATCTACTTATCCAAATGATAGTAGAGCTGGCAGCGTGGTGCCCAGCCCCAAACATAATAATACAAATTCTCTTCACTATTTTTGCCCTTGATTTATCAGTCAAAGCATAATTGTGTAAACAAAAGATAAAGATGGATGAACTTCTATACCAGTGGTGTTCTTCAATGGGAGCTTCTCTTGTGAAGTCTAGTTGGTTTGTGACGTACTGTATTTTCTGTTTGCCATTCGTTGATATAAACATACACCACTCTCAAATTTGTTTTCAATACTCTGTTTATCAAATGAAAAGCTCTAGCACATGAGTGATCCCTCCTTCCCTCTGCGAAGGGCCTATCTTTTAAATTTATGTTGAGTCAGTCAACCTACTCCTTTATGTCTTAAGCAAGCATTTGAGTTGTTGTGATCCATCCATCTATATGTTGATTTACTCAATCATGTCCTTTATTCTTCCTTGTTTAGTACAAATTCTTTTATATGTTTGAATACCACTCTGAAAGTTACCAATGACTGCAAAGAGACAATTATAATTGAGCATGATAAACTCTGCAATATAAGCTCTAGTATAAAGACTCTGATCGAAAGATAAGTACATTGTTAATTGTTCTCTGACCAAGAACGAAGTTTGCCTTCACCAATTATGATTTCCTTTTTGCACCTTTATTGTGATTTCCTCTACTTGTTTCAAGTTTAATTATATGAGAGGAAGTTGATGTCTAAAATGCCTTGTGCTTTGATAGATGTGATGCTTCTTGTTCGTATTTTATTTATCGACACCTCACTCCATAAACCCGTGGTCATGTTTACTGAGTTCAGTTTCGCTAGGGGACAAGCGAGGTGTAAGCTTGGGGGGAGTTGATACGTCCATTTTGCATCACTATTTTATATTGTTATTTTTGGTTATTCATCGATATATTTCATGTTATGATGCATTACTTCTGTTATTTCATCTTATTTTGCATGTTTCATAATTTTTGGAGAATAAACACCGGGACTAGAAATCTGATGGAAAAAAGCACCGTCGAGATACCCTATTTCAGAAGATCAGAAGAAGAGGGGGGATACCGGAGAAGTCTTAGAAGTCCCGAGGAGGAAGCTAGCCAGAAGGGCACCTGGAGGGGGCCACCAGGGGCCCACACCACCAGGCGGTGCCCCGCCCCTAGCCGCGCCTGGGGGTGGTCAGGCCCCTGTCCCACTTTTGGGCGCCCCCTTTTGCGTACTTGACCCCTAGGGAACCCTAAGCCCCGGGACATCATCGAATAAATATTTTTCCTCCACCTCGGGGCGCAAAACAACAGAGGGAGAAAAGCTCTCCGGCAGGGAGAAATCTGCTGGGGAAATTCCTCCCCGGAGAGGGGGAATCATCACCATCGTCACCGTCATCACTCTGGGCATCATCAAGATCATCATCGTCACCACCAACACCCTCACCCTCATCATCCACCTTCATCCCGCTGTAACAATTAGGTGTTTTTATCGTTGCGCTCCACTAGATCTCTCTCCCATTGTGGATTACTTGTTAGTAGTTGATGCTTGTGAGATTTATCGGTGTTTACACTTTATGACCAGATTGTTATTATCCATTATATCACATCTGATTATGATCCATATGATGTCTCGTGAGTAGTTCATTTAGTTCTTGAGGACATGGGAGAAGTCATGATGTTAGTAGTGGAATTATATTGAAGTAATATCTAGTGGTTTGATCTTTAAGTTGTGGTGTTATTCTTCTAGTGGTGTCATGTGAACATCGACTACATGATACTTCACCTTTATGGGCCTAAGAGGATGCATTGTGTATTTGGCTACTAATTGTGGGGTTGTCGGAGTGACAGGAACCTAAACCCCCGTTAGAATCCCGGAGTTTTAAGGCCGTGGTTAGATTTATCTTAATTAATTTCTTGATTTGCGTATGCTTACGAGGGGTATAATCACAAGTATGTATTAGTCCTAGTTGGGCGGTGCATTAGCATAGGTTCACCCACACAACACTTATCGAAACAAGAAATATTAATCAACCGTATGAAGCGAAAGCACTTGACGAAATTCCCATGTGTCCTCGAAAATATTTGGTAATCATAAGTAGAACAACCGGCTTGTCCTTTGCTCTCAAAAGGATTGGGCCAATCGCTGCAATTATATTTACTGTTATTTATTTACTCGCACTTTATTTATCTGCTATATCAAAAACCACCAAAAACCTGTTTGCTTGTTTTTAAAGTGAATCCTCTATCCAACCTGCTTGTCAAAACCTTCTGCTCCTCGTTGAGTCTAAAAATGCTTCTGATACTTTTGATGATGCTTTTATTATGCTTGATGATACTAGTTCACTAGGTCCTTTCCTAGATGCTACAATTGCTAGATCTAAACAAATTGAAAGCACTGAAATTCCTGTTCAAAATGTTGGTACACCTATTAATTCACCTGAGTCTAGAGATAGTCCTCGTGATGATCTTGAGAAAACTTACATTGAACTTAATGATGACTTTATTGAAGAAGATCAAGCTACTAATAGTGGGAGTGCTATTAAGAGTCTTCTTGCAAGATGTGTTGTTAAATATAAACCTTCTCTTGATTCTAAGTTTGCTACATCTCCCATACACATTAAAGATAAGGATTAAGATTTCTCTCTAGATTTATCTTATATATCCATTGTTGAGAAAGAAACTGTTTGTGGTACTGAAAGTAAAAGTGCTATGGAACATATGAATAATCTTTCATCTTTGAGTAGTTTTTCTGATGATATTAAGAAACGCACTTATCTTGTTACCAAGATGTTTCCTTTCTCATTGAAAGATGAAGCTAAAACTTGGTTTAAAAATTTGTCACCTGGATCTATTGATACTCCTATGGGTTTGGTTAATGCTTTCTTTCAAAAATATTTTATTGCTAGTGCTCAATATGCTGCTTTGCAGAATATCTTTAACTTTAAGGACATTGAAGGAGAGAAAATTTCTGAATCTTGGTCAAGGTTTTCTTCTTTAATAAGAGCTAGCCCTTGAAATCCATTACCTAAAAATGAGCTCCTAGATATATTTTATAATGGACTAACAGTTGAATTTAGGACATACCTGGATAGTTGTGCTGGTTGTGTTTTCAGGAAAAGAACTCCATAAGAAGCTGAGGAATTATTATAGCCAAAAATCATGATGATTGGACTATACCTGAGCCAACACTAACACCCGAACCAACACCAATATCAACACTCAAGAAGAGAGGAATGATTGAATTAAATGATGAAGTGATGAGGGAAGCCAAAAAATATCTTAAAGAGAGGTGTATTAAATCTGAAGATGTGAAGAATCTACCACCTATAGAAGAATTATGTAAGCCAATTCTTCATCCACCCACAGTTGAGGTACACTCTCTCCAATACTTTGATAATATAGATATTCCCTATTCTAAACCACGTGATCAATGCTTATATGAATTTGATAATTATGTTGTTAAGCAAGATAATTTTGATATGAGAATGCAGAATAATCTAATGGAAAACTCTAGAGCTATTGATAATTTGCATGGTATTATTGAGAGAACCTCTAATGATGTTAAAATTCTTGTTAAACATTTCCATATGGTTCAAACTCAAATTGATCAACTCACTAAGGTGAAAAAATACTTGCTAGCTAATGCTTCTAGAGAAAAACATGTTTGTGAAATAACTACTATAAGTGGTATTTCTACTCAGGATCCCTTGTATTCTGAGGGGCATCCTAAAATAATTGAACAAGATTCTCAGCAACCTAAAAACAATGGTTCTCCTTCTAAGAAAAAGAGGAAGAGACATAAAGCTGTTGTAGAATCGCTTGAACCTGCTAAAGATCCTAATAGTATACCTATCTCTGATGCTGAAACTGAAAGTGGTAATGATAAAAGTGATGCTTCTGATAAAGAAGAAACTAAAGTTGAACCTGAAATCAAACTAAAACTTTAAAGTATACTAAGGAGGATTTCATTGCTAATAAACATGGTAATGAGAGAGAACCTTGGGTACAAAAAGCAATGCATTTTCCTAATAAGAAACATAAATCAAAGGAGGAGGAAAATTATAACAAGTTCTGTGATTGGATGAAACCTCCGTTTTTGAAAATTCCTTTGACTCGTGCTATTAAATTGCCTCCTTATTCTAAATATATGAAAGACATTTCCTATAACAAAAGGAAAATTTCTAATGAGGAAATTTCCACTATGGTTGCTAATTACTCTTTCAATGGCAAGGTTCCAAAGAAGCTTGGAGATCATGGTATTCCTACTATTCCTTGCTCCATTAAAAATAATTGTGTTAGAACCGCTTTATGTGATTTGGGAGCAGGATTTAATATTATGCCCTTTTCTCTTTACAAGAGACTCTCTCTGGAAAAATTGATACGAACTGATATATCATTGCAAATGGCTGAAAAATCTACTTCTATTCATGTTGAGATATGTGAGAATGTTCATGTTCAAGTGACTACTAACTGTTTGATATTAACTGATTTTGTTGTGTTGGAAATGCCTAAAGATGATAATATGTCTATTATTCTTGGGAGACCTTTTCTTAACACTGCAGGGGATGTTATTGATTGCAATCAAGGAAACATAACTTTTAATGTTAATGATAAAGAGCACACAATTTATTTTCCCAAGTAGATTGATATGAGATATGATCTAAATTTCATTGAAAATATTGAGACCATCAAGATTGAAGAATTCTATTGTCCCATGCCAATGCCAACAAAAGAATATGAAATTATTATGATTGGGACTATGTCTATCAAAGTTGAGGTAACATAATAATTTAGTGATAAGCAAAGTTTTGCTTCATATAAAAATTATTTTGGTAACAAGACTTGATCAACCTTGTTAACAAAGTGATTTTGAATGAAGAGAACAATGTTTTAACTATGTTTTCACTTTTACCTTTATGTTTTCACCATGTTCTCACCATGATACTTTAGTATGGTTATGTTTTCCACCATCCATAGCCATGTTTTCATCATGTTTTCATCTTGATTACTGTGGTCACTCATGTTTTCACCACCCACATTTTTGTTTTCACTATGTTTTCCTTTGTTCCCTTTGGTTATTTGCCTATTGGAGTGTTAGTTCTTGTTTTGGTTTTATTTTCCACCATTCTATATTTTTTTTTCTGGTTTTTAATTACTTATTAAATTCTAGAAATTGCTCAAAATGAAGTTTCTCTAAAAATTCCAAAAAAAATTATATTAATTTTGTACGTCAAAAAATGAGGCAGAGAGGCACCTGGGAGACCCCAGGGGGACCCACCATGCAGGCACACCACCAGGTGGCGCGGCCTGGCCCTGGTGGCACCAACACATAATGTGGGACCTTGGCCCTCCACTTGCTCTCATCCCTGCCAAACACTCCTCTCTCTCTCCCAAACTCGAAAACATTCCTGGAACCCAAGCTCTTGCTGTTCTTCTTCGTGAATTTCTCGATCTCTTTGCTCAAACCATCTTTGTTGATGAAATTTGGTGCATTTGTTCTCCGGTATGTGACTCCTCCTCTTATCCAAGTAGAATTTAGTTTAGTAGAGTATTTCTCGAGTATTTTGGTACTGTAGGTGACAGGTTGTCTGAGCTAGCATGCTTGATTTGTGTGAAATAATTTAGTTTTGATGCATGTTTAGCCCTCCTACAAGTCTCTATAGTAGTTTATATCATATAATTGCTTGAAATCATATTTTGTGATGTTAGCTAAAAATTTCAGAAATGGATAACTACAACTTTGGAGAAATCTTTGAGAGTGATGCACCTAGGAGGACAAGGCGTTCACGCTCAACTATTCTGCTGATACCTTCTTACAATGAGAACCTCATTGCACCGAGTATCGATGATGCAGGAGATGATGGAGATGCACATCCATCTACCTTCCCTTGTTATACTTTTCTAAATGATGCAGGCATATGAAGGGTACGTTGCATAGAAAACAAAAATTTCCTACGCGAGATAAACCCGAAGGGCCAAGATCTAATCTAGAAGATGAAAGGCAACAGGGAGAAAGAGTCTTTAGGAAAACAGACCCTCTAAGACTCTAAGCGTTACGAGATCAAATCTCGTTGTTGGCGTAGTCGTACTCACGCCGATCTCAAGACCGAGAAGATGTGCACCGCAATGCGGCGGTGCCTCCGTGATCGATCACACGTACAACTTGATGACGAACTCTGTTCCCTCGATCCAGCGGGGCAGCGAAAGTAGAGAATCCCCCGGAACTCCAGAAGCACGACGGCGTGGTGTGGTAAAGAATCCCACGGTCAGCGCTTCACCAAGCAAACCACCATGGAATGGAGCAGCGGGTGGAGAGAAAAGAGGTGAGACAAGTGTGTGGAGGAGGGAGAGCTCTCACCCTCCTTTTATAGGGGAGGGGGAGGCAGCTCAAGGGGGTGCGGCCAGACCATGGTGGTTCCCCCACCTCTTCCCTCTTCATGTGAGTGGACTCTCCACTCACACCACTCATGCTCCACTTAATCTCCACTAAAAATCTCAAAGGTTTTTTCTTTAATAAATAAATAAAACATTTTTATTTCTTTATTTCAACATTTGTTAATTCTATTAACAAACATTTGCATATAGCACCTCGAATCATTTGTTAATTCTATTAACAACCATTCTATGGAAAACCCTTGAACTATTTCAAATTTACCCGAAACAATTTTGGTGCTGTCCAAACTATTCTCCGATATTCTGTATCCTCCCAAATGTGTCATCGAACCTTAAGCGTGTCACCCTACGGTTCGCGAATAATACATACATGATCGAGACACCTCTCCGATCAATAATCATCAGCGGGATCTAGAGATCCGTGATGACTCCTATATATTCAACGATGAATCTTGTGATCGTGTGAACCATCAATGCTGTAACTACTTCCCTTTGTCTTGCGATATTTTACTTGTCCAAGATCCAATCATCGATATCAACCATACCTTGTTCGATCTCTTTACCAACAAGTACTCTTTTACTCGTTCTGTGATATGACATTCTTGTGACCTAGTTGCATGCTTGCAAGCGGTGTCAATGTGATATCACCGAGAGGGCCTAGAGTATATCTCTCCGTCATTTTGGATGAAAAAATCCCACTCTTGATCCATGAGCCTCAACTAATACTTTCCGAATACCCGACGGCACCTTTATAGTCACCCTGTTACGGCGTGACGTTTGATGACATCAAAGCACTCTTCTGGTATTAGTGATTGACACGATCTCATGGTCTAAGGAATAAGGTTACTTCATATGCAAGATATAACAATATAAACTAAATGACTTGATCGTATTGTTATACTTAATTTGGTTCTATGTTCACCACATCATTCTCCTAATGACATGATCCCGTTATTAACAACATCCAATGTTCATGATGGGGAAACCCTGATCATCAGTTAATCAATGAACTAGTTAAACGAGAGGTGTTACTAGGAACCATTGTTTGTTTATTATACAGACATGTATCAATGTTTCCGGTTAATACAATTCTAGCATGAGAAATAAAAATTTATCACAAACAAGGAATAAGATAATAACTACTTTATTATTGCCTCTCGGGCATATTCCCTTCAGTCTCTCACTTGCACTAGAGTCAATAATCTAGTATGTAAGCACTTAACACATATGGCGTTCCTGTGTTATTACCATGCTTCACATGTGGTAAACTTCATCAAAAGATATGAAATGTTCAGGTCCTATCGTATTTGCATGTCTTTGCGTCTATACACATCACTCATTCTCTAATGAGATGGCTTTGTATTTATTTGGTCAACCGGTGAGACCTTAATTCCTCGGCTTAAACTAATGTTACTAACATTGTGAAATGTAGCGTCATAGTGTCAACATTCTTGGAAATACACCAAGTTCAATGAAGAACTCCTTGACACAAAATACTCATATTATTTGTCAACACAACAATATACTTAGCCTTAGTTGTAGTACCCGTCACAATACTTTAATTTTGAAACTCATTCAAATCCAGCATGGAACTTTCTTCCAGCCTATTGTGCAACCTTTCATCACATGTTTTAATTGATATAAAATTACTTGAAAAATATGACAAGACTATTAGTGTAACATATTACAACGAATATTTTCTCATTACTACATAGGAAAACATATCCTTAGCATTTCTAAAAACCGAATAAGGAACTCCTCCCACTTCATATAAATTATCCTGCTATTACATTCTATAGGACATGACTCATCTGGTTGTGTACATAGCATGGAACACATGACTCGGAAATCTCAATTTCAATTATGCTCATCCTGTGTCAAAACACTTGAATATTGCTTAATTATTTTCCATGCGTCAAGAACTCCTTCTTGTCATTTCGATATTGACTTACTTCAATATTTCATCTATGTAATTTTGCTTGAATCATATCAGGCGCTTCAATCCATCTATTATAGATATCGATGCCCAATATCTCCTAAGCCTTTCATCAATATGAAAATCTTAACCGTGTTAATTTAAAAATACATATTTTCCAATCAACCATATGTCATCTACATAAAGCATTAGAAATATGTCTTAGCGCTCCCACTTAATTTCTTGTAACTCTACAAGAAGCTTTACCGTTCATTATGGAACCAAACTCTTTTGATAACTTCATTAAGGTAAAGATTCCAACTTTGTTATGCTCACTTCAACCATTGAAGTTTGCATACCTTTCTGGCAACCTTTTGAATTTTACAAAACTCTCAGACTGTGTCAATTACACGTCCTCAATCAAACTTCCTAGAGAGGAAAGTTGGTTTTGTTATTCAACTTTCACATTATAATATGTAACTTTTGCTAGAATTATTCGCAAAGACTAAAGTATCGCTACGGAAGATCAAAATCTTGTAGTAGTCAACTGTTTGAACTTTGTCGAAAACACCTTTTCGACAAGCACAACTTTCAAAGGATGTAAATATCCATGTCTTTGTTGCTATATAGACCCGTTTGCCATCGTTAGGCATCATGTCTATCGAAAGGACTACCAAGTCACATACTTGATATTTCTACAGGGATACTATCGCGGATATAATGACTCATAGCCAATTCTACGAAGTCAGGGCTCATCATTTGCTTCCTTTATAAGTTTATGTCCTTTGTTGTCAAAACAACACTTCACTCTCAAACGACAAGGTGGTCTAAGTACAAAGTTTTAGGACTTCTGTGGTTCAGTTCGCAAACTCATTCGAAGTATCTACAATACATTAGTGTCTTCTACTTAGTTAAAATAGGAAACCCTGGAACAACTTCCAGTGCTGCGCTACTCTTGACATGATAACAAAGATTCTCTAATATCGCCGAGTTTCTATTGTCCTTCCACTCATTTGTTTTGCGAGAACTACTTTCTCGAGAAATCAACCCTTTCTGACAAACAACATTTGTCTTTGGTTCGGTGATAGGAGAAATACCCAATGTTTTCTTTGGGATAACCTTATAAACATATATTTATCTTATTTTGGTTGTAAACATTTTACACATGCTTTGCATACCAAAATTTAAGAAAAAGACAATTCGGGTCACTACCCAAGCCATAACTTATATGGTGTCGATTTCAATGGATCATGATAGTGCTCTTTTCAGTCTAAAAGCGGTTGTCTCTAATATGTATAAATTACAAAATTGTAATGAACTTTTTATTGATCTTACCATGTCAAACAAGGTTTGATTTTGTCTCTCGAACACTCCAAACTAATGTTGGGGGGGGGGGTATTCGAGAAGTATAAGTTGTAGAACAATTCTGCAACTCCTGAGATGTTTTGCTAAACTTGTAACTCAAACTTTATCCTTTATGATCCAATCATAAATACTTGATTATCTTGGTACGATGATTTTTACTTCATACTAAAAATAGTTTTAACCAATTCAAAAATATCAAACTCCGTTCTCTTTATGTAGATATACTCATATATCTACTTAAATCATCAACGGAATTTTATGAAGGAAAATTAAATCCACCACACATGACTATACATAATGGACTATATACATCAATATGTACAATCTCCATTAAATTAGTCGTCCATTCTACTTTGGCCTATGAACGGAATTCTAGTCATCTTTTGGAAAAGGTCTCACAAGCGTCAATTTATTCAAAAATAAAATGACTCCGGAAGTCCATTAACATGGAGTTCCTTTCATGATTTCCTTCCCGATATGAACTAAAAAGATGGTGTCACAATTTAAGTGAAATTCGTTTACGTCTTGCAACGTTTAGCATTTAGTCTTATAGATGTTTACTTTACCAACACGATTTATATTAACTCATCCATCAATTATGGAATATAGTCATAGTTTGAAAAATCTCATTTGTTCTCACAAAAGACCGGAACAAAATAACAACTTATTAAGTTCTTAAAATAAATCTTGAATGTTTGGTTCGATACGACGATGAACACAATAACACTTTATTTATGTTCTTGTCATGATCGATCTCACATCTACTACTAGTTCCTTTTAGGCCCTTGTATTTCTTGCATTGCGTTGCTTTGTATGACAACTCATACCAACCAATCTGGTATCAAAATACCCAAAAATGCTTTGTTAACTAGTAATACATTTATAACTTATATATCAAGCATATACTCCTGAGATGGACCTTTCCAGTTATCTTCTTTTCTGCCATATACCTTTTTGTAATTCTATTTTCAATATTCCCTTTACTTTACAGAAGAATCATTCAACATCAAACAATGCTAGTCGTACTAGCATATTTTCCATGGCGTGTTAGTCATATACTATCACCCATTGAGTCATACTTTGAGTTTGATTGTTCTACTAATATCACCATATTAATAACATTCTTCCTGATTCCACTCTTAGCAATCTCCAAGCAAGGTAAATGATTTTACCCATAGTTCTAATCCATCACATCATAACAATTTTGTGATTAAGCTACTATAGCTCGAAGGAAGGAATTTAGACGATAATTTTTAGCGCCCAACTTCTTGAAAGATTCAAACGCCTAACGTCACTTCTGATACCATTACAACAGTTCACGAATAATCCGCAACAACAACAAAAGAGATACAACGCAACTCCAACGAGTCAAGAATAAAACTGATATAATACAAAGATCCAAATAACAACGAAAAACGAAATAGTATCCGACTACGGATAAGATACAAATTGGACTAAGAGTCCTAAAGATAACCGATAGCGTACAATCCCTGCCTAGGCAAAGCTAGAGGGATTCCTAAGCTAACATCGTCCAACTTCAAACCTGTTGACTGCATTGTGAATATAGCCCCGAATCATGGGGTCAGTACTTTGAATGTACCAACAAGCGGCAAGCAATACTGACAAGATACCAATTCAACCAGTCATCACAAGATACAAATACTTTGGGTACATAGGAAGAGGTTGTTGTAATAAGGCGGCAGCGGGCGGCACTAAGCAGTCTATGGAGACACTCTACAACTCTCGTCTATTAGAAAGGGATGAGAGAGCGCATTGAAACAACTACAACTAGTCACCAAGAACAATATCCATCCAGGGTTAACCCCCCTCAACCAATGACAGGAGGTAACCCAAGGAAAACTCACAAATGTTGAAATAGTAATCTCGTTATCGCACAGGTTAACTAATATCATTAGGTGTAAGTTGTCTGACTCTTCTTAGCCAACACTATCTCGAAGTTCATCACATAAGTGCGGACGATACGCCTTCTTGAAATGATTTGACCCTGTAGGGATGCACTACTGTAGCCACATGGACCTAAACTGTCATGAGACTGTTGGCACAACACTTCACCTCACCACAAACAAGTCCAGGGAGCCACCTAGCTAGGTTGGAACCGCATCGAGTCCGGCCGATGCTTCAACGCGACCTAGCCGTTTGCGACTACGTGTCAGACGGGTCAAACCTGACTGGAACTGCCCGTTCGCACGTACCGCAAGACCTATATAATTGTACGCACATCGGTAACATACCATCATTATCCTCAACATCGTCTCCATAGAACCTGCAGAATTGGTGATGTGCGCACTCCAAATGGAAAGCCCAAACTAAGTTGTGGCATCCTGGACAAGAGTACAGCAGGGATAATAGGTTGCGTGGAGTCCCATTCCTCCCACGATGTGGTTAGCGCGCTCATTCTTGGATCAGCGGACAAGAACCTTTTTCTAAGGCGACACCAGAGGGACCAAAAGCCTCGAGGGGCCTCCCGCCGGTGGATTAACTCGATTTCAAATTTTATTATTACCCCAAGCATTAAGATCAATTTAATTAAGTTGAAACAACCTATCATACTTGTCAGGTGACAAGGAACCAAACTCGCCAAAGAACCTAAGCACGCGCTACGACTCACAAGGCCAACAAGAAAACAAGCATGTCATAGGAGGTGGGAGATGGGGCTATATCATGGCTGCAAGATAAGCATATGATAGGATCGAGACACAAGCATCGAATCATAAGTCTCGAATAAAGACAATGGAAAACATCTGTAACAAGTGAGGAACGACAGCCATAGGTAGCAAGTGAGTAAAGTTTGCCTGGAATCTAGCTTGTAGAGGAAGTAGAACTTGTCGGTGCTCACATCATCTCAACGTCCTATCCGCGAAGAAACAAAGCACTAGAAGAAACATCGTATGCAACAATTAATTTCTAAGAAAAAAAAAGATCCAGCATGACCTAATTTTACATGCATGACATGCGAGATGCAAAGGAAAATGCAACTTAACCAATTTAAGCGGACTCAGTGTCCACACAATTCATTTATAGATTCAAGTTGTTTAGCTAACCCTCAAACTAAATGTTGATTAGCATGAAAAACAATTTATAGGTGAGCTACACAAGATTAAATGGAATAGGACACAATTATTTAAATACCCCAACTCATTCCATGTTTATTATTTAGGTGAACATGCATAACACTACTAAAATGCAAGATGAAAAATGCAAACATGAGCATGGATGAAAAATTAATATTCCTTGTATTTTCTGATGAAAATAGACATAAATTTTGTGTTATTTGTATTAGTAGAATAAAAGATATAAGCATTTGAAGTTAGGGGTGTTTTCTTTAAAAACTGGGACTTGTTCGTGAGGGAAACAGGGAGTGGAAGGGCTCCGGTGCAAAAAGGAGAAGGCTAGGGGTCTGAACAGAAAAGAGCGAGATTCGATCTGGATCTGGGGAATGGTCAACAAAGTTTCGGCTAGCCCTGGAGGCTGATAGGCGGGCCATAGGCCACGCGGGTGCCAACTTAGTGCGGGTGTAGACATGGTCACTGACCTGTGGGGCCCGACTGCGCAGGGTGCAAAATCAAAAATGGTGGGCAGAATGCCTCACATGAGATTCAAACCTAGGTCTCCCAGGGGTGCGGATCAGGGCCTTAGCCACTGGGCTGTGGATGCGTTTGGTGCTTACATCTGTGCGTTACCGAATAAAAATCATACAGGTCACATTTAAGTGACGAAACTGTTTTAGTCTGTGCGTTCTAATGCAGATCGGCGAAGGAGGCTGGGAAAAGGTTTGACGGTGACCAAAAGCGGAGACGACGGTGCTGCTCGACAGCGGGCACCGAGAGCAAAAGGTAGAGGGGCAAAAAGATGTCCCAGAAAAGTGCTCACCGTGGGAGAGGTCGGCGAAGGACAGAAGCCTAGAGGAAGCCGGGCAGAGGGAGCATACGTACATGAGACAAGGAAGAAGACATCAATGGTGGCGACGTCCTAGACAGTTTCACCGCCTGATCTTCGGTGTCGGGGATGAAGACGACGAGGAGGTTCCGTTCCCACCATCGGAGGCTCTTCGCTGCCACCACGTCGCTGGCTCCGCGTGCTCTCTTCCTCGTCCATGGTGGTACGGCGGTGGGAAAAGAAAATAGACGACTAAGAGGAGAGGAGGAAGGGGGCGGCGACTGGAGAGGAAGAAGAGGGGAAACCTAGGGTTTCTGGCTTGGAGGAGGGGGAGATAAGAAGGAGGGGAGAAGGGGGACCATGGAGGTTCGGTGGTGGGGAGGGAGAAAACGACAGGGGCTCATCCCTCATACGTGCTCTTCCATACGGAGGAGAAGAAAAGAGGTGGGCTTGGCGAAAACAGAGAGGTGGGCTGGTTTCTTGGGTTGCCTCCTCCTCAAAACATTTTTTTTTCCTTTTAGCTCTTTTGTTTATTATTTTTTTAAAGAAAACAATAATAAAATAAGTGGTTTAGGGATTTAGAAAACAGAGTTTTAACCATTAAGAATATTGTAGAAAATAATTTTATTAATGCCATGTGATATGATGCATGAAGCATGATGATGCACAAAAGAAAAACAAACAAAACTAATTGGGGAATATCCCCGGGCGTTACAGTAATCACATCATTCTCTTAATGACATGAACCCGTTATTAACAACATCCAATGTTCATGATCAGGAAACCTTGATCATCAGTTAATCAACGAGCTAGTTAAACGAGAGGTGTTACTAGGAACCATTGTTTGTTTGTTAGACACACATGTACCAGCGTTTCCATTTAATATAATTCTAGCATGAGAACTAAACATTTATCATAAACAAGGAATAAGATAATAACTACTTTATTATTGCCTCTCGGGCATATTCCTTTCAGCATACTATAGGATTTCTTGCTGCTGGTTGGTAGGGTTGGACTATCCGATTACATGAATGATGAAAGCCCTCAATATGCTTTGTTAACAAAAACTTTTGTTTAGAGCTTTGTTTTCCACAACTCTCAGTATAACCCATCTGTTGCATTCAAAAACTATGATAGACCTTTTTCCATGCTATTGGCAAATTTTTGCAGCATCATAGGTATTAACACGACGGGGACGGCGAGGAGGATTCACGAACGACCCGCTGATATGATGAAGCTCAACCGAGGAGTTACAAATAATGTAAACTGCATAGCTCAGCGCGGCAAGATAAGAAACGCTGAACTCCCCGCTATTAGACATTTCACTTATTACCTCGCTACTAGTGTTCGTGCTAGGGAAAACACTAGTAATATTTCAAATTACCATCTTGCTTTTCTTACTGCCGCACTGATGACCCACAAGTATAGGGGATCGCAACAGTCTTCGAGGGAAGTAGAACCCAAATTTATTGATTCAACACAAGGGGAGCCAAATAATATTTACTATCCTTAACAACTGAGTTGTCAATTCAGCTGCACCTGAAAGTATACTTGCTCGCAACTATTTATCAGTGGTACCAGTTTTATAGCAGCAGTAGTAGTAAAATAATAGAGGAATAAAATAGTAACATCAGTAGCAATCGCGGAAAACAGCAGGATGAAAATTACCGTAGGTTAGAGGGAATGGATGAACGGGCGTTGCATGGATAGCATAGGTCATGTAATAATCTAAACATAGGCATTGCAGATAATAATAATAAAGCATCCAACTTCTAGGCAAACCATAGGCATGTGTTCCAATATAGTCATACGTGCTCGCAATGCGAAATTTGCATAACATCTTTTGTCCTACTAGCCTGTGGCAACGGGGCCTCTAGGGAAACTACTGGTAGTTAAAGTGATCCTTTTAATAAAGCACCGGAGCAAAGCATTAACAGTCCGTGAACACTTGTGATCCTCACATCACAACCATCCCCTCCGGCTGTCCCAATTTCTGTCACTTTGGGGCCTCGGGTTCCAGACAATGACATGTGTAAACAACTTGCAGATATGATCAAGAAACACAATTATACTCATGAAACAATAACATGTTCATATCTGAGATCATGGCACTCGGGCCCTAGTGACAGGCATTAAGCACAACAAGTTGCAACAACGGTAGAAAACACTAACAATGGATACTAGGCACTATGCCCTAACAATCTAGCATTATTACATGATCGATCTCATCCAATACCTTCCATCCCTCTCAGCCTACAGCGGTGTTTACTCACACATGGACGGGGGAATCATGGATGGTTGATGGAGAAGAGGTGGTGGTATCAATGGCGATGATATCCTTCGAATCCCCGTCCCGGCAGGGCGCTAGAACAGGAACTTCTGATCCCCGAATTGAGTCTTGAGGTGGCGGCGACGCTCTGTTGTGTTTCCGTGGAATATGATGAACCCCCTGTTGTTTTAGGGTTGAGGGCGTTATGTTGTCTAAAGAGGGTCCCGAGGGGGTGCCTGGGTGGCCCACACCACTAGGCGGCGCGACCAGGGGGGGCGTGCCCAAGGGTGGTGTGGCCCCCTCCTGGCCCCTCTCCGGGACTCCTTCTGGCTCCAGGGGTCTTCGGGTGTTCTAAGGTCTTCGGGATCTTTTCTGGGCATTTTCTCGAAAGTTGATTTTTCTGCAAAGAAACGAGACACCAAGGTAATTCTGTTGAAAACCGCGTTAGTCTGTGTTAGTGGTATCCAAAACTCACAAGTTTAGAGGAAAACAATAAGAAAAGTGTTCGGAAAAGTAGATACGTTTTGGACGTATCAACTCCCCCCAAGCTTAGATTATTGCTTGTCCTCAAGCAATTCAATGACAACTGAGTGCGATAAAAGACTTTTACGAACACATTTGTTTCATATTATGTAAATATACTCACTATATGATCAAGTGCCGAGGAAATTCATAATAAGATGTATGCAAGATAAAAGTCAACTAGCAGTTATGCAAACCATGAAGAGATGCCAACAAACTAATAATAAACAACATGAAGTATATCAATCTGCAGGATTTTAATGCTCATAATAGGGTATGACAAAGTGTACTCGCTTGCCCTTAATAATGGAGCAAAACATAAATGCTAGGGCACCTCTGAAGTTCAAATTAAGACTAGAGATAAATATATCAAAGATACAAGCATCAAAGTTATACCACAATCAACCGTGTTTTGGGACAATCATATTACACTAAGAATGACAGCCATGCTCTCAAGAAGGTGCATAAAGCGAGAAGGTCAAGACTCAACATAAAAATAAAAGAAAGGCCCTTCGGAGAGGGATGCAGTGATTAACTCATGTGCTAGAGCTTTTTTATTTTATCAAACAGAGGTATTGAAAACATTTTTAAGAGAGGTGTATGCTTATGTCAACGAATGGTAAACAGACAATACAGTACGTCACAAGCCAACTAGACTTCACAAGAGCGGCTCCCATAGAAGGACGCATATTGGTAGAAGGTCATCCTTCTTTCTTTTTTGTTTACACAATTATGCTTTGACTCATAAATCAGGGGCAGAAATAGTGAAGATAATTTCTTGTATTACTTTGGGGCTGGGCACCCCGTTGTCGGCTCTTCTATCATTTGGATAAGCGGATGAAGCCACTAGTCCAGGGTGTGAAATCCAATCAACAAGTGATATAAAGATTCTCTATTTACATCCTCATGAGCTAAAACAGGGGCACAAAACAAGAATAATTTTTCGATGGTTTTAAAGGTAGGACACAAGAAATTTACTTGGAGTGGCGGTTAAATACCACATATTTAGGTAGGTATGGTGGACACATTTGGCAAACTTTGGTTTTTGGAAGTTGGATGCACGAGTAGAGATCATACTCAGTACAGGTGAAGGCTAGCAATAGACGGGGAGCGACAATCAAGAGAGCAACAACTGTCATAATCATGCTTGCGACAAAACAAAATTAACAGTGGCATACAAATGATACAAATACTCTAAGGTAAAATAAATCATCGGGGCTTAATTGAGTTTTTTTTTTCAGTCATAGCATGCGTGAGAATGTGCCAAGTGGATTCAAGCGAAACAATCAGAGGGAGATACCACAATGTCATACCCTTCAATGGATAAAACAATAGAAGCAAACATTCATACGACATGCTATCTTATATTAATAAGTTGGAACTAAACACGTGAGAGCACGAACTACTAAGCATCAATTAAATAACATACACCTTACACGAACGAACTAAGAATGTTCACATGGATGAGTATATGTACAAAAATAAAACAAATAGAGTTCATACCAACCTCTCACCGCAACTTGGATTGTCGTAAATCGTCATTACTGCTCTTCACTTGTGGATTGAATAATATAGAATGATAATCAAGCTCCAATGGAGACAAGGAAGTCCGGTGAACTCTGCAACAAACTTTACAAAACCAAAGAAGAACAACAAATATTTTTGGGTTTTTGAATTAAAACAAGAATAGAAAGAAACAAGCAAACAAAGCAAAATATTTTTGGATTTTTGAAAATTAAACCAAAACGAGATAAGAAACAAAACCAACGAAAACAATGCGAACAAATATTTATACGACATGTCATTTACTATTAATAAATTGGAACTGGACATGAGAGAGCACGAACTATTAAGCAGCCATTAAATCACATATATCTTATATGAATAAACTAAGCATGCTCACATGGATGGGTATATGTACAAAAATTAAAGAAAATATAGTTCATACCAGCCTCTCACCACAGCTTGAACTGTCATAGATCGTCATTTTTTCTCTTCACTTGTGGCTCGAATAATATATAACAAAAACCAAGCTCCAATGGAGTCATGGACGACTGTTGAACTCTGCAGCAAAATTTACAAAACCAAAGAAGAACAACAAATATTTTTGGGTTTTTCAATTAAAACAAGAACAGAAATAGAACAAGCAAACAAAGCAAAATATTTTTTGATTTTTGAATACTAAACCGAAACAAGAGAAGAAAGCAAACCAAATAAAGAAACTAAAGAAGCAAACAAAGAGAAACAACAGAAATATTTTTGTTCTTTTTGTGTTTTGGAAAATAAAAACAAAAAGATAAAACAAAGAGAAACGAAAGAAGCGAAGGAAAACAAAAACAAACGAAAGAAACGAAAACATGGATATACAAAGAACCGACACAACATGATATATAAATGAGTGTGATTTCGGTATACCTCCCCCCAAGCTTAGGCTTTTGGCCTAAGTGGAGATCAATCACGACGCGGGAAGTAACCCCACGGTGGTGGGTCGTCCCTTGCATGGTCGTACTCGGGCGCCCAAGAAGAAGATGAAGTAGCAGGCGCATAGTCATATCCAGAGTGCTGGTACGGGATCCCCGCGGTGTCGGAGGGCTGGACGAAATCACTATCGTCCCCCTCCCCGGCATCCTCCCCATGTTGGGGGTGGTGCTCAATGTATGCGTCCAGCTCACTCTCAGAAATCATCCATCCTTGCATGTCATTAAGATTAAACAAAAGAGGTGCAGGCAAAAGTACTTCTCTAACAGTTTTAGTCACTCTCCACCCGGATTGTTTGGTGAAAGTTATTCAAAAAGATAAACTGTTTAGGTGAGCATGGGTAGAAAGAAACTTATGTTGAATAATGGAAACAAGGTCCAGCCTCTCTAAAGGAAACTGCAGGTCTAGAGGGTGTGGGTTCAAACCATGCAAAGATAGCAAGGGTGAGGCAATAAGACCTCCACAAATTCTGCCCTTCTCACGGTTTAGCGAGAGACGGTAACAAATTAAAGCACCAAAGTTATAAGACCTATCATGTCTTAAGGCAGCTGAGATAAAAGCCAAATCATAAACAAATAGCTTGTTGGCAGTTTTTCTAGCTAACACACATTTAGAAATAAAATAAGCAAAGCATCGAATGCTAGGGAGTTGAATTTCTTCTATTTTACCACTCTCCCCCGTGAAGCTTCTGCCTTGGCAAATATCCTCATATAAATCCAGCAGTGGTTTAGGCTGCCCTCTTATCTTCTCACATGAACCTCACTCTGCTACCTTGATAGATGCACAAAAATCACTTAAAGACAAGTCTACAACTTTATTGTAAATTTTATAATGGATCATAGGGTTAGTTGAAGACCATCTAAAGTGAAAATCCTGCACCACAGACATAGTTAGTTTGACATGTTGGATAGGTTCATGCAGCAGTGGTCCAGTCCTGCATTATGCACAAGGGTATAGAAATCCTGCAGAATTCCCATAATCTGCATGAATTCGTGGCATGGATAAATCGATGGAAACACTCTTTCTTCACGGTGCACATTCATGACCTCATGCAACTCCAACTCATGCTGGTTTAGTTGATTTACATTGTGCTCCATCTCTGAATTTTTTTAACAATCATCACAAAAATTGATTTCAAGAACCGATAAGGTGGAAACTACCATAGAGACTTATATGAGAGCTAAACATGCATCAAAAATATATTATTTCTACTCAAATCAAGCATGCAAACTCACATAAGCTTTCACCTACAGTACCAAAATACTCAAGAAACACTCCACCAAACAAAATTCTACTTGGATAATCGGAGGAGTCACATACCAGAGAGCAAATGCACCAAATTTCAGCACAAATGATGGGCTGAGCAAAGAGATCAAAAAATCTCGAGGAAGAACAGCAAGAACTCGGGTTCCAGGAATTTTTTTGAGTTTGGGAGGTGAGAGAGGGATCTTTGGCAGGGGAGATAGTTAGTGGGGGGCCAGGGGGCCCACACCATGTGCTGGCGCCACCAGGGGCAGGCCGTGCCACCCGATGGTGTGCCTGACTGGTGGGTCCCTCTAGGTCTCCCAGGTGGCTCTCTGCCTCATTTTCGGCGTAAAAAATTTATTATAATTTTTCTGGAAATTTTCGAGAAACTTTATTATTGAGATATTTCTAGAATTTTAATAATTAATAAAAACCAAAAAAAAACAAAAGTGAAAGGGTGGAAAACAAAACAAAACCAGAACTACAGAGGTTCTATGACACTCAATGGAAAAATAACCAAAGAAAACAAAGGTGGAATCATGAAAACAAGTATGGATGGTGAAAACACGCATAACCATAGTAATCAGGGTAAAAACATGATGAAAGCATGAATATGGATGATGGAAAACAAGATTATGCTAAAGTAGAAAGGTGATAACAGAAGTAAACATGGTGAAAACATAATGAGGAAGGTGAAAACATAGTGAAAACATTGCCCTCTTCATTAAAAAACATTTTCTTAACAAGGGTGATCAAGTCTTATTACTAGAATTTTTTTTATATGAAGCAAAACTTTGCTAATCACTAAATAATTATGTTACCTCAACCTTGATAGACATAGTCCCAATCATAATAATTTCATATTCTTTTGGTGGTACTGGAATGGGACAATAAAATTCTTCAATCTTGATGGTCTCAATATTTTCAATTGAATTTAAACCATATCTTCTATCAATCTTCTTGGCAAAATAAACAGTATGCTCTTTACCATTAACATTAAAAGTTACCTTTCCTTGATTGCAATCAATAAAAGCCCCTGCAGTGTTAAGAAAAGGTCTCCCAAGAATAATAGACATATTATCATCTTCAGGCATTTCCAACACAACAAAGTCAATTAATATCAAACAATTAGTAGGAACTTGAACAGGAACATTCTCACATATACCCAACATGAATAGGAGTAGATTTATCAGCCATTTACAAAGATATATCAGTATGTATCAATTTTTCAAGAGAGAGTCTCTTATAAAGAGAGAAAGGCATAACACTAACTCCAGCTCCCAAGTCACATAAAGCAATTCTAACATAATTATTTTTAATAGAACAAGGGATAGTAGGAATACCAGGATCTCCAATCTTCCTTGAAACTTGTCATTGAAAGAATAATTAGCAAGAATAGTGAAAATTTCCTCATTAGGAATTTTCCTTTTGTTAGAGACAATATCTTCTATATATTTAGAATAAGTAGACAGTTTAATAGAATCAATCAAAGGGATTTGCAAAAACAGAGGTTTTATCCACTCACAAAACTTGTTATAATGTTCTTCTTCCTTTGATTTGTGTTTATTATTAGGAAAAGGCATTGATTTTTGTACCCAAGGCTCTCTTTCATTACCATGTTTGTTAGCAATGAAATCCTCCTTAGTATACTTTGCAGTTTTAGTTTGCTTTTTAGGTTTAGCTACAATTTCTTCTTTATCAGAAGCATCACTTTTATCATTACCACTTTTAGTTTCAGCATCAGAAATAGATATACTATTAAGATCTTTAGCAGATTCAGGAGATTCTACAAATTTTTTATGTCTCTTCTTCTTTTTCTCAGAAGGAGAACTATTGTTTTTAGGTTGTTGAGAATCTTACATTTACTAAATATTTTTCAAAATTCTATACATTTATCTGTGTTTCATCACATCCATATGAAACATCCTAGTCAATAAGAACAAACTAAATGATCATTCAATGGTGAAATTAACCGGTTTCATTCAGAACTTTCCGAGTGTTCCACGGCCAGTCGATCGATGATCCTAACCAACCGTTACCAACCCAATTGTAATCACGTAAATCATGGTGCTAAGTTTACATGCACGAAATCAAGGACGGATCCAGAATACATTCAGAGTAGGGAAAAAACGTGTGAATGGGGGCATTTCAAGTATAGATTCAATTTTTTTTGAATATTTTCCTTCAAATAAAGACTGTATCTATTGAATTTACAAATTTTGAGTGGGGACCTAGGCCCCCACTCAACTATACCTAGATCCGACAGAATACGACTGCACGAAGAAACACGAGTGAAATAGTACCCTATTACTTCCATAGGTACCCTACCTTCTTCCTCCTTACTCACCACTCACCACGGTCATCCGTAGATTGTCGTGATTCATCCCTCGGTGCCGCGACGGTCATCCATCCTTTGTCGAAGAATTAAACTTCATGCTCCTGTCACACGAGATGACGCCGGCAACGGTGGCTGCCATGCCATGTTGCACATTCAAGATAGGGATATAGAGGGGATCTGGATCCCGCTTGTAGTTCATTTGAGATTATTTCTAGTTTAAATTTTGAGAGCATAATTTGAACTACTTTATCTGTTCACTTTTATATGGAATTTTAATTTTGGCCACGTAAATTCTAAAATAAGTGAATCTAGACTTATTTTACATATAGATTCACTCATTTTACTATATATATGGTTAAAATTAAAATGATAAGTAGTGTGTTCTATAAAGGTGAATAGAGGGAGTAGAAATCTTCAAGTGAGCAAGAAGCGTAATATATGAGGGGTCCTCATTGTAACCTTAGCCAAAGATGTGCCGAAGGGTAACCTTGAGTACCTATTAGAGCATCTCTAATGTTTAGAAAGGTACAAAATAAATCTGAGGCCACATGACTCACGCCAATACCTCTACCATGTTACCACTAACTCTATGATAGAAGAAAAAACAAAGAAAATACGAAATTTCTCGGCAAATCCTTCAAGAAAGAAAGGTGATGACGAGTCTAACCTGAAGTCGAGCGGAGATTTCATCCTCATAAACATACTTCAAGACACCACCTTCAGTAAGGTCATGACGTAAGTGCGCGTCAACATTGCCAAAAATATTAACGCCAAATTGTGCAACCTCAATGTAGACGCTTCTACCATCATTACATGTCCAGCCAACGTCACATCGTTGACCAAATGCCACCGAAGGAGAAACTGGAAGACGATAACATCGTATACCGCCACACCTCCAACCATTGTCGCACCACTTTCGACTGAGCAACAAGAGGAAATACTTGAAACCATGAATAAGACGTCGTGCGTAGAACCTCCTTGATCAGGCGCAATTTTACGCCTCCGTATGAGACGCCATATCGCCACCCCTGGGTGGGAATGACTTGACGACTCCCTGAATACGTCATACATTGCACCTGATGCGCCGGATCGAACCTAGTCTCGAAGTGGAAGGTGCTTCCCATGTTGGAGATATGCCCGAGAGGCAATCATAGAGATGATGATATATCTATGTATCCATGATTTGTAATAATGTGCCCTGAATAATATCTTTGTATTGATTGACAAGTATGTGACTTGTTTGTGAAACTCTTTACTTACATGGTTATTCTAAATATGTCCCTAGTCGGAGTTCATGTGAGGACACACCTGAACATTAGACAAGCACATGTATTGGCTGATGGCTATGTTTCGCAAGTCATTGACATGGTGATGTCAAACTGATAATGTGAACTCATGTTACGAACATGGTGTTGGACTGACCCAGCTTGAGACATTACAACAATGCTAATAGTTCTCTCTCTAGACGTTGTGCTTGCTTTGTCCTTAGACCTGAGATTGTCACATGTTCTTAAGATGTGAATCGGCCTACTTTGGGGCTATCAAACGCTACACCGTGACAGGGTAGTTATAAAGGTAGCTTTCGGGTTTGTCATGAAGCATGTTGCAAGGCATGGTCAGTCAAGATGGGATTTGCCCCTCTCTTCACTAGAGAGAGATATTTCTCTGGGCCCCTCGAGTGATCGGATCCAGAAATGCATGGCCATGCTGAATAAGGTTAATAGTTAACCTGGAAAGGGATTCCGATTCACAAGATCGAGAAAGAGTGATCAGCTAAGAGCATGATCAAATATTGTGAGGCAAAAGGAATAGCATAAACATGTGATGGTTCGTCCGATGTGATCTTTATGCACGTTTGGGAGTTGGCACGTTTTGCTAGAAGACGCTACCAACTATTGGCCGAGTAGGTGTACTCGTGTCATGTCTAAACGTGCGTGAACCTATAGGGTCGCACACTTAAGGAAGAAGAAGCAGAATTCGGATTGGATCCGCAATGAGCTGGAAATGGACTCTAGAGTGGGTTGTTTTAGTGGCAGCCATTTATGGGGACGTCTATATAAAGGAGAGGAGGTTGTGTGTTTTAGGGTTGCTAATTCCGCACCACATTCCACCGCAGCCACCGTCTCTGCACGCCCCTGCCGCCCGCACGGACCTAGCAGTCCGGCGAGCGGTGCTTCCACGCCGTACGTGTGGATACCGATAGAGGTGTTGCATCTGTAGTACTTGGACGAGCCACCAAGAGGAGCTGTTCATAGGAGCGACGAGATCCGGAGGATTCGTACGTCTACCCTGCCCCGACCCGCTTCACCGATATCGGCACAACGCGTCTAGTGGTAATCTCGTGATCTATATCTTGCAGCAGATCTTGGTTGACGCGGTAGAAATTTTTATTTGCGCTAGTGTAGCCTACCCCGTTTTCCTACAGTGGTATCAGAGCCGCAGCTGCGTAGTTATAGATTCGGATCGTTTTCATATGTGATATGTAGATGGGGTATGATTGATGTGATCGATTGTATGGAGTAGATGTTTCATCTGTGATTTGGATTCCGTGATCGTGATGCGAGAGGTCGTGGAACGACATACCCCTACCAGTCGGTTTCCGCCATCGGGGTAGACTGTGACATGTAAATCCAATTGCAGCACGTGAAGATCAATATGATTGGTCGAATCGGAGTCTAGATCATATACGATGTGCATGCGATGCGCGGGGTGACAGATTGGATCTGCCGTCGGTTTCGGGGAATTGGCAGAAATGGACAGTCTCATTCAAAACGGCTGTAACTTCTGCATACTACCTAGGATCGAAAAACTCTCAACTGGAAAAGGTTGCGTAATATTTTTTTTTACTAATGGGACGCCGACCTACCGTTTTTGGCGTCTGCTAGTTCATTTGTAAGACAGATTTTTAGACCCTGCAAGTTTCGGCGTTAGAATGTCTAACTCGTTTTTGCAGATTTCGTGACTGATATGGCCCTAAGTGTATGTGATGCATGTGTATAATATTTTCATGACCTGCGTGTCGTGAGTATGTCAACACGGCTGGAGCCATATTGTGTTGTCACTTATTGTATTAACGGTTGCGTGCCGACTTGTGATGATTCCCTCAATCCATGTAATCTTCTTTTCTAGCTGTTAGTAGTAATAGCTTGTAGAAGTTTCTTGGAGGACTCATCACCCGGAGGGATAGCGCATATGGACCATGGAGATGGAGATCATCATGGTGGACGGATTCCATGGAGATGGAGGTCACCATGTGAAACGGGCCATACTGTGTCACAACTATGTGATTGCTATTCCTGTTGTTTTACTCCTATGCATGTTAGATTCGTAGAAGTAGAACGATCCCTTGCAAATGATAAGTTCCCGTGCCCCCAACTAAAACTTGCACCATCCCATGTCTTCTACGATTGATGGTGGGTCTGTTGCAGCACGGCGCCATCAGTTTTTGTTGACTAGGTGGGTATGTATCGGTTAGGTGGTACGACTGTTGCAGCAGGGTGCCATCTGCTGATGCTTACGCGCATAAAGGGTTGGTTAACTCATCAAGGTAATCTTAACGGTTAAGCGCATTGGGGCATAAAGGTTGGTGTTTTTTACACGGAGATGTCACCCAACAACAAGAGTCATATGTGATATGATTAGCAAGTGTTGCTTACGATCTACCTTGTCTTCTAGCAGTGATGCAAATGTCACTAGTCGACTTGTTCGTTGCAGATCTTGAATCACTAAGTACCGATAGAGGGATGTTGGTTTTAGTGGGAGTAGACCACGTTAAATTGTTTAATGTATTTTACTCTATCATGGATTTTGTCTTAGTATTTTGCATGTTTTTCTGTTGTAGATCAATGGCACGTAACAACCAACCCACCCCTTTTGCGTTGCGATCCGTTCTTGAAAAGGAAAAGTTAAATGGAACAAACTATTCGGATTGGATCCGAAACCTGAGAATTGTTCTCAGGGCTGAGAGAAAGGAAAGTGTTCTGGATACCCAAATCCCAGATGCGCCTCTTGATACTGACACTGCTGCCGTTAGAACTGCCTTTAAGAGAGCATGTGATGAGTCTCTTGAGGCTAGATGCCTTATGCTTGCATGCATGGAATCCGACCTTCAAAAGCAATTTGATGGTCAGGAAGCGTATGATATGATCATTGCGCTGAAGGATATGTTCTAGACTCAAGCCAGGACTGCAAGGTTCAATGTCGCTAAGACTTTTGGTGAATGCAGGCTAGCTGAGGGCGGAGCAGTAGGGCCGCACGTGATCAAGATGCTTGGTTATGTGCAGACTTTGGACAAACTTGGTTTTCCATTGGACCCTAAGTTGGCCACATATTTCATTTTGGCTTTGCTTCCATCTAGCTATGGGAACTTCATTTCGAACTAGCATATGCATGGGGCGGAGAAGGACCTTAATAAACTTTGTGGGATGCTCAAGACGGCAGAAAACTACATTAAGAAGAGTGCAGGGCATGGCCAAGTGTTGGTTGTGCAGAACAGGCCTAGCTTCAAGAAGCAGGGTAAGTCTAAGGGGAAAGGGAAGGCTAAAGATTTGATCTCTAAGCCAAAGCTTAAACCTAAGGACGGACCTAAACCTAACACAGAGTGCTTCTACCGTCATGATATTGGACACTGGAAGAGAAATTGCAGCAAGTACCTTGCTTCAGTGAAGAAGAGTGGAAGTAAGACTTCTAGCTCAGGTACGCTTGTAATTAATGTTATAGACATTTTTCTCGCTGACTCTATTATTGACTCTTGGGTATTTGATACCGGATCGGTTGCTCACATTTGCAAATCGATGCAGGGGATAGTAAGGAGTAGAAGCATGATACAAGGAGAAGTTGATCTTCGCGTCGGAAATAATGCAAGGGTTGATGCGTTGTCCGTTGGCGTCTACCAACTGCACCTTCCTTCAGGATTTATTATGGAATTGAATAATTGTTATTACGTTCCTAGTTTTAACCGAAACATTATTTCTCCTTGATGTTTGATGAGAGATGGTTATTCATTTGCGAGTAAAGACAATGTTTGTTTAATCTCCAAGAATGATATGTTTGTGGCTTTTGCTTCCATTGTGAATGGGCTTTTTATTATAAATCCTGCTGATGCTCATGATGATGCGCATGTTTATAACGTAAGTGCTAAAAGGCTACAACCTAATGATTTGAATCCCACCTATTTTTGGCATTGTCGGTTGGGTCATATAAGTGAAAAGCGTATGAAGAAACTCCATAATGATGGTCTTCTAGCTTCGTTTGATTTTGAATCATACGAGACATGCGAAGCTTGTTTACTTGGAAAGATGACCAAGTCGCCTTTCAACGGTTCTCCTGAGAGGGCGACAAACTTATTAGAACTCGTACATACTGATGTATGCGTACCGATGAGCACGATAACAAGAGGTGGTTTTCACTACTTCATAACTTTCACTGATGATTTTAGTAGATACGATTATGTCTACCTAATGAAGCATAAGTCTGAAAATTTTGAAAAGTTCAAAGAGTTCCAGAATGAAGTAGAGAATCAACGTGGCAAGAAAATTAAAGCTCTACAATCCGATCGTGGAGGAGAATATTTGAGTCACGAATTTAGCGATCATCTTAAGAGTTGTGGAATTGTTCCTCAACTTACGCCGCCTGGAACGCCTCAAAGGAACGAGGTCTCCGAACGGCGTAATTGAGCCTTGTTGGACTGGGCTCGGTCAATGATGAGCCAGTCAGATCTTCCATTGTCATTTTGGGGTTTTGCTCTAGAAACAACATCACGCACACTAAATAGGGTACCGTCTAAATCCGTAGTTAAGACGCCATATGAGATGTGGAATGGGAAGAGTCCCAACTTGTCTTTTCTAAAGATTTGGGGTTGTGATGTGTTTGTCAAGCAACTTCAGTCAGACAAGCTCACACCCAAGTCGGATAAATCCATTTTCGTGGGATATCGAAAGGAAACATTTGGGTATTACTTCTACAACCGAGAAGAGGGCAAAGTGTTTGTCGCTCGGAATGGTGTTTTCTTAGAGAAACAGTTTCTCACAAAGGAGACAAGTGGAAGAACGGTGCAGTTTGATGAAGTTCAAGATGAGCCTACTGGGGAGGACTCAATGAGTGATGATGTAATGGCAGAACGAGTTGAAGAACCCATGGCAAGAGAAGCACCACCACCACGAAGGTCGGAAAGGCTCCGTAACTCGCGAGCGATATTATCGTTAGACAATGATACGCGGGAAATATTATTGTTAGACAATGATGAGCCTATGACCTATACGGAAGCAATGATGGACCCAGACTCCGAGAAATGGCAAAGTGCCATGAGATCCGAAATAGATTCCATGCGTGACAATCAAGTTAGGAACTTGGTTGATCTGCCTGATGGTCATAAGACCATAAAGTCCAAATGGATCTATAAGAGAAAGATTGATATGGACGGAAATGTTCATGTCCATAAAGCTCGACTTGTCGCAAAAGGTTTTCGGAAAGTTCAATGAGTTGACTACGACGAGACCTTCTCTCCCGTAGTGATGCTTAAATCTATTCGGATAATTCTAGCTATTGCTGCATATTTCGACTATGAGATATGGCAAATGGATGTCAAGACGGCTTTACTAAATGGAAACCTAACCGAGGACGTGTATATGATGCATCCTGAGGGTTTTGTCGACCCTAAAAATGCTGGAAAGGTATGCAAGCTTCAGAAATCCATTTATGGGTTGAAGTAAGCATCTCGGAGTTGGAACATTCGGCTTGATGAGGTAGTCAAAGGTTTTGGCTTTATCAAAAACGAATCAGAGTCTTGTGTTTACAAGAAAGAAGGTGGGAGCTCACTCGTATTTCTAATCTTATATGTGGATGACATACTACTGATTGGAAATGACATTCCTATGCTCGAGTCCGTTAAGACCTCATTGAAAAATAGTTTTTACTTGAAGGACTTAGGGGAATAGGCATACATTCTGGGTATTAAGATCTATAGAGATATATCAAAGAGGCTAATAGGATTAAGCCAGAGTACTTACATTGACAAAGTGCTGAAACGATTCAGCATGGAAGAGGCAAAGAAAGGGTTCTTGCCCATGTCACACGGCATAAATTTTAGCAAGACTCACTGTCCTTCGACGACTGACGAGCGAGAGCGCATGAGTAGGATTCCATATGCTTCGTCAATTGGGTCTATCATGTATGCAATGATATGTACTCGCCCAGATGTCTCATATGCTCTAAGTGCTACGAGCAGGTACTAAGCTGATCCTGGTGAGAGTCACTGGACAGCAGTAAAGAATATCCTTAAGTACTTGAGAAGAACTAAGGATATGTTCCTAGTTTACGGAGGTGAGGAGGAGTTCGTTGTAAATGGTTACAATGATGCTAGTTTCCAAACCGATATGGATGATTCCAAACCGCGATCGGGCTATGTGTTCACGTTGAACGGTGGAGCGGTTAGCTAGAAGAGTTCCAAGCAGGGCACAGTTGCTCATTCTACAATGGAGGCCGAGTACATCGCGGCAGCTGAAGCCGGCATGGAAAGTGTTTGGATGAAGCAGTTCATTTCTGATCTAGGTGTTGTCCCTGGTGCGTCCAATCCATTGGATCTCTACAGTGACAATAGTGGGACCATTGCGATAGCCAAGGAGACAAGGAGTCACCAGAAAACCAAACACTTTATGCGGTGTTATCATCTCATTCGACGGTTCATCGAATGAGGAGAAGTAAGATTATGCAAAATACATACGGATCTGAATGTTGCTGAGCCTTTGACAAAACCTCTCCCCAAGCCTAAGCATGAGGCGCACACAAGAGCTATGGGTATTAGATATCTTCGAGATTGACTCTAGTGCAAGTGGGAGACTTGTCGTGGGATAATCACGGCAGACGTTACCGGGGGTAACGGATCTTGGGGCAAGACGACACAGGCGTTTGGGAGAGGGTTTAGCTCAGAGAAAAACATGATGGAACTCGATCTGGTAGCCGGCAATCAAGTCGCCGAGTCTCCGATCTCAAGATATTAACTCAACTCTCGTGTTACACTGGATACTCGATAACAAACGATATTGCAGGGGTTCTTCGATCTCCCTCAGCTAAACCTAGGGGTCGGTTTATAAAGCACCCGTACCCCCTGGCTTACCCTCCAAGGCGCACCCTGAATCCTACCCGGACTCTACATACAAACCCTAACTTTCCTTCACCGTAACCCACAACCCGGGTTACGAGGCCTACATACTTGGGCCTTCCAGAAGTTTCTTTATCCTTAGCCGGATCTTGCGCAGCGTCCTTTGGGCCGGGTTACACCTTGGAGTTGGCCTACCGGGTTATTATCCCTCCATCAGTAGTCCCTAGAATAGCTTGGGCTTCACAGATCCTTCCTTGAAGCGCTTGCTATTCCCTGCAAAAACATCAGATGCACGAATGCATGAAGGCCGGGTTAAAGCGCTTTGAGAAATAGCTAGGCCCAACTCCATGGTGGCCATATAGTAACCCGGCCTCTCTCCAAACACTTAGTTTTTCGGGTCTAAGCCCTGACAAAAATGTCAAGGTCCTGTACTTTACTCGATAATTGATCTTGATATTATGAAGAATATCTCCTTCCTATTTCTGTCCGGATGCCTCGCCCAATATTTAAAGCGTATCTCACAAAACTCAAACAGATAGCCGTTACTCCGTAATTTCCGGCTCCCGCTCGTTGAACTAAACTTATCCATTCGAGCCATTATAAATATGCCCTTAGGGTTAACCCTAACCCCAACGGCTCACTTCCCCCCATTCCTCTTCATTTCTTCCCCCGTGCTCAAGCCCACAGAGCACCATTACGGAAACCCCGCAGGCATCACCGGAGCCCATCTGCCGCCGGCTGCGCTCCGCCACGGCGCAATCTGCACCGCCGCCAAGATCCGCCACCGAACCCCCGACCTGCCCGCCGGGAATCGCAAAGGGGCACCAAGCTTGTGTTATTTGCCTCCGTCGAGCTTCACTTCGATCTCCTCCAGTAAGCCTCTCATACCCGTTAACTGGCCTCCGCAATTTCTTGATTTTCTTCAGATTAGATCTAGGTCAACCCATCGGTCATTTTCCCGGTCATGCCGAATTAAGTTACTTGTATTCACTCTAGCTCATCCAATGGATTGGATGCGGACTTTATCTTACTTCCCTACCGCCCATAACTGCTAATTTTGCCACAAATCTAGAAATGGAGTCTCCAATCTGGGCTCGGGCCGCCCAAATTTTCCGCCCTTGTTTCCATCACTCGGAAAACCTTCCCTTTTCCGGTTCCTTTTACTTGCAATAGGTACCTGTGCAACCATTCGCCGCCCTCAAAGGCTCTTTCAATGCATAGGCCTCCATAATTTTTATTATGATGCTTGATACCCGGATAGTTTGAGCCTTACTCTGCAGATTGATACCCGGATAATATGCAACTTCCATGTTGTCTCGATATCACTCGCCAATACTCAAACAACTCATGGCTTCCGAGTCTTATTCCTTGTATCCCTCTACTTCGTGCTTTGCAGGTCAATCACATGGCTCCCAAGAAGCAGGGGAAAACACCGGCCAAGGCCAAGACCACCAACTCCATATCCGCCAATTGGGCGCGATCCACGGTTACGAAGGCCAATTAGAAGAACTGGCCGAGTTAGGGGTTTTACCCCCTCAAAAGGAAATCCACTAGAGGGTGCCGGCAACGAGACCCGGCCTACACCGGCGAAGGATGAGGTAATATGCTTTGTGGAACACGTGACCCGGGGCTTCCGTCCTCCGGTCACCCTTTCTTCCGTGACATTCTGAGCCATTATGGCCTTCGCATTTTTGACATAGGGCCTAACTCCGTGTTAAATATCTCCCACTTCATCGTTCTCTCCGAGCCATACTTGTGCACTCCGCCAAGTTTGGCTCTTTTCCTTGAGCTTTTCCAGTGCAAACCGTGCCGCGAAAGCGGTGACGGGGCACTTCTCGCTTGCGGCGGGGTTTCTATCCAGCGCCGCAAGAATTCTCTGATGCCACCCCTCACTCTCAACTCCCACGTCAAACACTGGCAACTCTCGTACTTCTATTGCCGAGACACCTCCCCACCCGGCCAAAAGAAACTGCCGGGTTACTCGGAGGGCCTTCTCGATATCTCCGAGTCTTTCATCGCCTTTGCCCCTGACTCGGACAGGGAGGCCATTCGGCCTTTACTAGCCAAAATCTCTGTTCTGTCGGCCCAAGGTCTCATTGGGCTTAACCTGGTGAAAACTTGGGTCGATTTCCGGATCCAACCCAACTCCATCCGCACTAAGTTAATGTGCGAGTATTCAGGGCACACTACGGACTCGCTCCGGTACTCCACCCACAGCTTTGCAGCCGGAGATACCAACAAGACTATCAAGAGCTTCTTGACAGAGAAGCTGGAGGTAATCCGGAACATAGCCGGGTTAGAACCCTTCACTCGTGAGAACCCAGCCCCCAAGGTAAAAACTCGGTTTTCATACTCTTGCTTTCACACCTTCCACTCGATATGACTAATAACCCTTATTCTTATACCTTCTTCTCAGGCTGATGATCCCTTTTGGAAGATTGAAACTCCTCCTAACTCCGAAAATCCAGAGGAGCAAGAGGATGGCACTAACTCGGATGAAGGTACGTTTCAAACCTCACTTAGTTCCTTTGAGTTTGTCGTGTCCTGTTCTTCATTTTCCAACTGTGACCTTGATAACTTCCAGAGCAAGAGGACAAGGACGAAGAAGAAGAAACTGACGGCAAGGTAGAATCCGCCAGTGAGGAGGAGGAAGTGGAGCCGACAATCAAAGTCGGATCTAAAAGAAAACCCCGAGGGACCGTCTTTAAGGTTTCATATTGCCTCCTTATATTCAATTCGTATTCCTTTGGTGATATACATGAGCTAACTTGACGTTATTCCACTGGCCATATTTGAAGGAGTCGCCCGTGACCAAACACAGAGCGACCCGAAATTACCCGGGTGTTGATGCTCTTAACCCGGGTATTTCATTATCTCCGACTCGGCGCGCTGGTATTTACCTTATCCCTTCTTGGACGAAACAATCTTCCTGAACCATTCCCTTACGAAATTTCACCTGATACTTTTCAGTCTCGCCCGGGTCCAGCAGCGAATTCCCTTCGGACTTTGCAGTGAATCCCGGGTAAAGTTCCTTTCCCGACGTTCTATCACATTTTCATCACCCTTTCCTGGTTGCATACTAACTGCTCACTCATACTTTCTATAGGGCCACGGTCATTATTAGCGACCAAGAGGATATGGAGACCGATGACCCGGGTACGGGGACCCCGACTGATAATACAGCAGCCACAGCTGGCGACGAAGGGCAGCTGGGTACGGGTTCACCAATGAACCCGGCCAGTCAAGGAGTCGGGTATCCGATAGCCTCGCATGCAAGCGAGAAGGAAAAAACTGCAACTCTGGGTGCGGGGGGAGGAGCACCAGGTTCCAACATTCAGACGACCCGGATGCCATCTCCCGCTAAGAAGAAAACTCCTTCTCCGAGTTTCCGAGGACCCGGATCTTCTAACACGGGTAATGATACTTTTGACCAGCTGATGAGCACTCTCCTCACTATGAAGACCTCGGAGAGCAACATTCTAGAGCGCATGGCCGCAGAGCACCAGGTAATAACACTTGATATCTCGCAGTATACATTTAGTCCCCAAGTTTCGAGCATAACTTTGTTGAAGTTATGCTTGGTACTTTATGCAATAGTCGGCTTGCCATGATATCCGACTGATACTTGTGCTCCTTGTTCTTTACAGGCACAGATGACCCGGTCTGATGAAGGTTTGCTCAAGACCGAACAACTTCTTCTTGCCGAGGTAAAGCGTAGAGAAGCCCTTGAGGATGACATGGAAACCTTGAAGAAGGATGTTTCTAAATACAAGAAGAAGTACAATACTGCTCAAACCGCACTGAAGAAATTATCGGACCAGGTTACCGATACCTACCGCATCTTTCTTAGTAAGTTTTTGCTGCCGACTGACTTCATGCCTTTACTTTATTACATGATACTCGGGATTACTGATACGTTCTTCCTTTGTTTCAACTGCAGGTGCCAACCTTGCGGCCCCAGAGGAGAATGCCATTACAAAGGCTAAAACTTTAAAGACTGTGCTCCGGACTTTCTTTGCCGGCACGAAGTTTATACTGGACGCCGTGAATGGCCTACTGAAGTATATCCGGGTGAAGAAAATCTTATCCAAGCCTGCTCCACCGTGCCTGCCTGGATTGAAATCTGGAAACGCTCGGCATGCCGGATTGGTATGACCCGGGCTTTTACCCTGGCTAAGGCTTATTTTCCGAAGCTTGATCCGGCAAAGGTAATATTCGGGTTTCCAGAATTCAAAGCGGATGGCTCCAAGTTTTCACCCAAGGACTTCAAGGCCATACAATCCGCACTGCGTCATTCGGCCACCACTTTGGCCGATAGTATGGATCTGAACACAATTATGAGTGCGTACGATGCTGAAGGCAAGATCGTCACGGAGGACGCACCCCCGCCCTTTGATGTTTTGGAGAAATGGGCTGCTGACTCGGCCAGGAAGAGGGAAGAAACTGCGAAGAGAGAGGCCAAGTTAGGATCAGAGCCAACCACCTCTACACCAGCTGTTCTTCCGCCTGTCCGTCCTGTCGCGAAGAATCCGGGTGATGATGCCGGGATAGCTAAAGAACAGGTCCAGGAGCAAGACCCGGAGGGCAAGGGCAAAGATGTGGACCCTACTCAGGAAGTTGAATAGGCAAATGCCATCAAAATACTTCGATCATATGATGCTTTTATTCCAAACAAGTATTCTTTTGACGGTGCGCCTGTGCACCCTTGATACTGGTGTCGCAATTTGTAACGCACTTTATCTCTGTGATACACTTCGTGCCTTTCTAGGCCTTTTGATGAACTTGATACTTGTCTATTTTTGAACTTATTCTTGATATCCGACTTTCTTTTCATTTCTTTTTATTCCCCTCTTTATTTCCGAGTATCGTGAGTTTTGACAGGTGGACTTTTCTTTAAGTCCCCAAGTCCCCACGACTCGGACATTGGGGTCTTTCGAGCTTAGCGACGAAACAACTTGACTCTGTTTCGAAACCCACAATCCCCAAGGCCCGAATTTCCGAGTCTGTGGTGTGTGGTCTTTTCGAAGAGAACAAACTTGTTGTTGCTAAGCCGAAACCCAGAATTGTTTCATATAGATAATGAAGTTACGCTTGATAAACGTTGAGTTTCCAGCTATTAGCCTTGTACTCTGCATAACTTGTGGTTTAGATGACCCTTTTGACTATCTTGTACTGTAAGCCGGCTTTCGCGTGGATACCATGTTGTTACATCTATACGAAAACAGGGTCAGACAAGTCCCATTGGGCTTCATGGCTGATTGTAATCGTAAGCGAGCAAATCATGCGACTTTGGTGCGAGTCGCATCGAGCTCAAGTAAGAAAAGTCAAGAAAATTTGGCTCCTTTGTCCGGTTATAAGATTGCAGCCGTACTCGTTTGCGAGTAATCGGCCCTTATAACTCATAGGCATCAAGGCCGGGTCTTTGGGTTTGTGGCTGTGCTATTCAAGCAATCAGCCCCAGACCTATATATATTCAACATACTTAATGATACTGATGTATTGATAGCAATGGATACTACTCACCTGTAACCGAAGTAAAGATCGTAACAAAATAGGACTTGATAACCATCTCTTTATTGATACGAGAAAGTTTGGATCAGCAGGCCGCCTCATTAAAAACCTTCCAGTCCCCTTAGGTACCCTGGGTAGGAAAAGAGCGCGTCTGAAACCTGCTTCCCGTTACATTGTTTAGTTCTTCTTGGGAACCGGTCCCGGGCTGACGTGACCGATACATATTCTCCATTTGTTGGACTTTTTCATGATAAGTACCGAGTTTACCAGCCAACCCGGGTGAGGTATTTCCATAACGCGGCTGGCTGTGAGCGGCCGTGCAGTTTCTTCTCCTATACCAGATTGTTTGGAGGAACCATCCTTGACAAAAGCCACCATCTTAGCATCTTGTGCTGCTTTGAACTTTGCTCTTTCGCCTTCAGTGATCGACCTTTTTGATGTGGTTCTGTCCTCCGGGTCAGCTTGAGACCGGTAATGCTTGAGTTCCTCTTTTCTACAGGCTTGCTCGGCCATTGCTGCGTCTCCTTCATCGCATTCAGCTGCTATATCTCGATTTCCATGTATGGTAATGGTCTGCTTAGGACCCGGGATTTTCAGCTGTAAATACACGTAACACGGCCTAGCCATGAATTTAGCATAAGCCGGCCTTCCGAATAGCGCATGATAAGGACTGCGCAACTTGACCACCTCAAAAGTGAGCCACTCAACTGATAGTTATCCTTTGATTCCCCAAAAGCTACCTCCAATGCGATTTTTCCCTCGGGGCACGCTGAATGACCCGGCACTATCCCATGAAAAATTGTTGAACTTTTTTGCAGCTGAGACTCCTTGAGGCCCATGCGTAAGAAGGTTTCCCAATACAGTATATTGATGCTACTTCCACCGTCCATCAAAACCTTTTTCAGCTCATACCCATTGACCTGCGATGCGACTACTAATGCTAAGACTCCCGGGTGTTCTATTCTTTCCGGGTGATCCCTTCTGCTCCACGTTACGTCCTGTTCTGACCATCTCAGGTATCTTGGGACAGCCGAAAGAAACTGAGTTGACCGCTTCTTCAGTATCTTTTTGTCCTTGTTAGAACCTCCTGTGGTATGCACGTGATATTGACCCAACTGTTTGGGGTTGGCCTGGAAACCTCCTGCTCCCCCTTGGTTATTACCTTGATTTCCAGCTGCCGGGTTACCGGCTGGGGGTGGGCCGTTGCCCGGGTTTCCACCTGGACCCGGTCCTCCTCCCCGACCTGCACCTCGCATGGCTCTGTTCACTTCCTCATTCTTCCATCTGTAGGTCGGCGCACTGCTCCAAGGGTTAGCTGGCCTACCGTTCCTGCTGTGCTTCGGGCATGCCATTCTGAATATATCCCAATTATTACTCGGCCTTGGTGGCCCTTGGTAGTTTCCTCCATTGTGATTTCCAGTATTGAAATTTCCTTCTGCCCTGGGTCTGGAAGATCCGGCTTCAGTATTGGCGACAAACTCGGAGCCTCCTTCAAACGGGCGTTTGTTCTGGCTGTTGTTACCCGGCGCTGATCCGTTGCCGGTTCTTCCGTTATTAGTTGTGTTTGCTTTTGCTTTTTTATCGTCAGTTTCCTCTTCCGTAGTGTCTGTTGCGGCATGTTTGTTGCATGCATCCATCAGTTCTCCCATTGTAACCTCCGAAGCATTCCGACTAGATTTCATGCGAGTTAACTTTTGTACTAAAGGTGTGTACTTGCAGGTCTTTGCCATAGCTTGCAGCGCATCCTTGGGCTGAATATCCGTAGATGAATGAAGTATTTCCATAACCCGGCGCACCCAGCTGCGCGCCTATTCTCCCTTCTTCTGAACACATCGTTCTAGGTCATCAATAGTGAATAACTTTCTGCACGTCCCGTGAAAGTTCTTGATAAACGCAGTTTTCAATTCTTCCCATGACTTAATAGATCCTTCCGGTAGATTGGTGAACCATAACTTTGCTGCTCCCTCTGACATCATTAGATACATGAATTTGGCTTGAAGATTCTCGGACGCATTGCGAATCGACATGGCCATCTCATAACTGCTCAACCACGTTTCGGATCCATGGTTGGTTCGTAATTTACTACTTTACCCCGGTTCTTTGAACTTTTCCGGGTAAGGCTCAGCCCTAATGCTATCCGAAAGACACTTAGGTCCTGCAAGAATGGTCGAAGCTGGTCTTACTCGGGAAACGTGTGATCCTGCAGGGGGTACAGCTGGATGCGGTACTGCTGGTATCCCATGTGGCGCAGACCCGGCCACGGCTCTCCTGGCTCTGGAACTGTCCACGATGGCATGTCCTGCTGACGCTGCTGGTGCTGCCTGAATGTGTGGAGGAGGCGGCATTTGCTGCTGCTCTTCCCTCCGCCGTGCCGAACTTGTTTGGATGTTTCCAGCGTTACCTTGTTGTTGGCTGACATACGGTGTCCCATGCATTCCACTTCTGTGATCCGGGTAATTAACCTGTTGCGCCACCGCGGTGCGCAGCATATCTATCGCCCGCCGGGTCTCCTCTGCGTGGGGTGACTCTCTCATGGGGATTTGATTTAGTGCAAACGTTGCCGCGTACACGTTGTCCATGGGATTGTTGTAATGACCCGCTGGTGTGCGAAAACGCGATGGTGGTGGTGGTGGTGGCGGTGGTACAGTATTGCCGGTAGTAACTCCAGTCTGTGGTACGGGTAACCCGGCCTGCGTGTCTACCGGCTGTACTCCTCCGGTTGTCGGCTGAGGGGCGGTTCCTTGATTTTCCGCTGGAGTCGGCTGATCCTGAGGCGTGATAAATAGTGCGGCCGGGTTTATGACTCCTCCCAATTCTGGCAATCTGGTTTGGTGCCGTTGATGTATTCTAGTCGTTTCCTCTCGGAGCCGGGTTTCCAGTGCATCCAGCTCGCGTTGTCGTGTGGCCATTCCTTGTCTTTCTGCTTCTACTTGCCTCCTCTGCTGCTCCAATGCGCGACGGGCTACGTCCAAATCCCTAACACGTTCCGCCGCGTTCTCTGGAGTGATAACTGTGGCAAGAACTGTCGGATCTAGGATCAGATTATTGTCGAACAAGGCCGGATGTTGTGGATTGGAAGGACCCGCTCCTGGTGTCCGGTTTGCTAGGAATCCGAACGTGTTCGCGTGTAACTCGTTTTCTGGCGCTTGACTGGTAACCGATGCCGACTCTCCGTCAACCTGGGCTAAAACCGTGTTTCCGTTAGCCGGCCCTTGCTGCCGGGTTAATGCTTGTGCTGACCCGGCCGCGGCCGCGGTTACGGTCTCTTGGTTGAGATTGGTCGCGGGAGCCGTGTAAACCGCAACTCGGCGTATGATGCTTGGCGCGAATTCATGCTGTTCCTCTTCGCTGTTATTCTCCTCATACCGGTTCTCCAGCAGATCCAGGATAGACTCGGTATCATCCCCCCTTTCGACCCGGTCACGCGGGGTCCATGCCGGTTCCTCCGGCTGTTCCCACTTCGCGATGGGCTCTTCTGTCGGATATGTCGTTCCAACCGATTCTTCTTCATCTGATTGGATATAAGTGGCCTCCCCTGACACAGAATCAGATCCAAAATTGTCAGGGACCGAACCGGAAGTACATACCATACCGATGAAGACGCTGATCCGGCCAATTGTCACGACGGATCCGGATTCAAGGTGATCCGACTCTGGCCCCCAGCCGGAATCGTCCACCATCTTCTCCCCTTCGTGGTCGATGTAGATCTCGCCGACGACAAGATTCTCCATGTTCTTCCGAGCTTCTCCCGTGATGTAAACACCTTTGGACGCAGGCCCCACGGTGGGCGCCAACTGTCGTGGGATAATCACGGCAGACGTTACCGGGGGTAACGGATCTTGGGGCAAGACGACACAGGCGTTTGGGAGAGGGTTTAGCTCAGAGAAAAACATGATGGAACTCGATCTGGTAGCCGGCAATCAAGTCGCCGAGTCTCCGATCTCAAGATATTAACTCAACTCTCGTGTTACACTGGATAATCGATAACAAACGATATTGCAGGGGTTCTTCGATCTCCCTCAGCTAAACCTAGGGGTCGGTTTATAAAGCACCCGTACCCCCTGGCTTACCCTCCAAGGCGCACCCTGAATCCTACCCGGACTCTACATACAAACCCTAACTTTCCTTCACCGTAACCCACAACCCGGGTTACGAGGCCTACATACTTGGGCCTTCCAGAAGTTTCTTTATCCTTAGCCGGATCTTGCGCAGCGTCCTTTGGGCCGGGTTACACCTTGGAGTTGGCCTACCGGGTTATTATCCCTCCATCAAGACTATTGGAGATATGCCCGAGAGGCAATCATAGAGATGATGATATATCTATGTATCCATGATTTGTAATAATGTGCCTTGAATAATATCTTTGTATTGATTGGCAAGTATGTGACTTGTTTGTGAAACTCTTTACTTACATGGTTATTCTAAATATGTCCCTAGTCGGAGTTCATGTGAGGACACACCTGAACATTAGACTAGCACATGTATTGGTTGATGGCTATGTTTTGCAAGTCATAGATATGGTGATGTCAAACTGATAATGTGAACTCATGTTACGAACATGGTGTTGGACTGACCCAGCTTGAGACATTACAACAATGCTAATAGTTCTCTCTCTACACGTTGTGCTTGCTTTGTCCTTAGACCTGAGATTGTCGCATGTTCTTAAGATGTGAATCGGCCTACTTTGGGGCTATCAAACGCTACACCATGACACGGTAGTTATAAAGGTAGCTTTTGGGTTTGTCACGAAGCATGCTGCAAGGTATGATCAGTCAAGATGGGATTTGCCCCTCTCTTCACTAGAGAGAGATATTTCTCTGGGCCCCTCGAGTGATCGGATCCAGAACTGCATGGCCATGCTGAATAAGCTTAATAGTTAACCTGGAAAGGGATTCCGATTCACAAGATCGAGAAAGAGTGATCAGCTAAGAGCATAATCAAATATCGTGAGGCAAAAGGAATAGCATAAACATGTGATGGTTCGTCCGATGTGATCTTTATGCACGTTTAGGAGTTGGCACATTTTGCTAGAAGCCGCTACCAACTATTGGCCGAGTAGGTGTACTCGTGTCATGTCTAAACGTGCGTGAACCTATAGGGTCGCACACTTAAGGTAGAAGAAGCAGAATTCGGATTGGATCCGAAATGGGCTGGAAATGGACTCTAGAGTGGGGGGCTGTTTTAATGGCAGCCCATTATGGGTACGTCTATATAAAGGAGAGGAGGTTGTGTGTTTTAGGGTTGCTAATTCCGCACCACATTACACTGAAGCCACCGTCTCACCACGCCCCTTCCGCATGCGCGGACTTAGCAGTCCGGCGAGCGGTGCTTCCACGTCGCACATGTGGATACCGATAGAGGTGCTGCATCTGTAGCACTTGGACGAGCCGCCAAGAGGAGCTGTTCGTGGGAGCGACGAGATCCAGAGGATTCGTACGACTATCCTGCCCCGACCCGCTTCACCGAGATCGACACAACGCGTATAGTGGTAATCTCGTGATCTATATCTTGTAGCAGATCTTGGTTGACGCGGTAGAAATTTTGATTTGCGCTAGTGTAGCCTACCCCGTTTTCCTACATCCCATACCACCGTAGGCCTTGAAACTCCGTTATTGCAGAAGAGGATGTTTCATACCGCCATTGAACGTGACACACGGAGTTAGAGGCAATCACCAGAACAAAACTCTATCCATCGCGTCATCCGCGTGACCACGTATGCGATAAAGTCAAGATGTCACCCCATCGCCAAACTTGGCGCTAATATTCGACATCGCAGCGAGCAGATTGTGGCCGGTAACACCACCACTTGACCAGTTGCTAGCTACTGCCATGCACCACAGCCACTAGCAGCCACCACCTCCCGTTGCAAGATGTTGAGATCCCGCTCCTTAGGCCCGACGGTCCGAAGATATGAAACCGCCGCCACCTCAGCACTATGGCTATGGTCCCTGTAACCGGCAAGAACTCCAAAAGAAATGCCCTCAAGAAGGACTGATATGCATAGACACCATGTTCACTCGATCGCGGGAGATTTTAGATTACTCACGGATTTGCATCCGAGCGGGATGCGAGAGCATTGGATGCAGCGTGTGATTGTCTTCATTTTCCTCTGCAAGCCCTATTCCAAACCGGTCGCCGATCCTAGTCGCTTACATCCACCGCCGCTCGTGGCTGTCATGCGCAGCCCCTCCCACTGCGGCATGGTCATGAGGCGCTAGAAACCCTGTCGCCCCTTAATCGACGTCGTGCGGGATTTTCGGATACTACCTCTGAGCCCAGCGAGGGGGAGGAGTAGGAATAGGGGTTGGCTCCCCTAGGCTCACTGAGAAAGTGACGCAAGGAAGCATGGATAGATAAAAATATGAGCATTTAAGATACCAAACTAATATCAACTGATTGACCAAAATATTTATTTATTTAACATTGTAGATTTTCATATTTTGTTTTATATATTTGTTCAAACATAATACGATCTGATTTTTCCTTAGAATGCCGAAAATACATGGGAGAACCTGGATACCATATATCCTGATATCTGAAAATTAATTAAGAAATTTTTAAAAATTTCTGAAACTGTCATTGGGGAGAATATTATCAAGTGGTGTAACCTTACAAAAAAAATGTCAAAAAATAACGATTATTGCACCTTGAGTCAGTGATTTGGGCTGCAATGATTTGGGCTAAAGTTGTACACCGGTAGAAAATAGGCCTTTAGTCCCGGTTCACAAAGGACATTAATCCCGGCCGTGCAACCGGGACTAAATATGCGCGACTAAAGGCCCCCCCGTTTAGTCGCGCCTCTTACGAACCGCGGCTAAAGGCCCGTCCACGTGGGCGGGTGGCGTGCGCTGGGGGCGGAGGACCTTTAGTCCCGGTTGGCAACACGAACCGGGACTACATGCTATTTCGTTATTCCTTTAATTCATTTGGGTTTCTAATTATTTTTCACTCCAATTTTTCACTCCCTTTTTTTCAGAATTTTTATTATTTGCTTAGTGTCTAACTACAATTATCTCTAGTCAAATTACTTACTCGTGGTCAAACTTCCCGCTCGGTCACCCATCCTCCCACTACTCTCGCACTAGCACGCTTAACTTCCGAGTTCCATCCCGTCCCGCATCCAAGTGTTTCGCACGCATGTATGTGGTCGATGCCACATTTCTTTATTGTCTGAATTTCAAATAAATCTTTTAATAAACAAAAGTAATGATGTAATTAATAATTTTGAATAAATAAATAAACATTAACTTTTTAATTTGTATTATTTCTAAAAAATATTCAGAAAAATAAAACTAATTCATTTTAAAATCTTAAAAATACAAATAATATATCAAAATATTCAGAAAAATAAAACTAATTCATTTTAAAATCTTAAAAATACAAATAATATATCAAAATATTCAAAAAATAAAACTAATTCATTTTAAAATCTTAAAAATACAAATAATATATCAAATTTTTTTGAAAAATAAAACTAATTCATTTTCCCCTTTCCTAAATGCAAAATAAAATCTGATAAAATTCATGAACCAAACCATATGAAATCTAAACCATATAAAATTTGCAGATCCATGTTTGGACTATTATTTTGGACACAAGAACTGTTTTGGCAATGACTATCTGTGAGAATGATTTGAACCTAATTTTTAAAATACATAACCAAAATGGACAAATTAAAATGTTCTGGATAGATATTGAAAAGATCTATCCATAGCACTTAGCCTCACATCAAGGTCAGCGACCAAATGAAAATACCATCCTTTTTAATATAAGACCAGTAGGCTCTTCTATGATTTTTAGAATGAGTTCAAAAATGAATTTTGAAGTAAATCCAACTGGATGAGTTTGGTATTGACTAGATCTATGTTTTCCTGGCTTAGATTAATTTTTGGAGCTCTAGATTTATTTTTGGTGAACAGATATAGAAACAGTAGTTTTTCTGTTTTGTTTTCTTGATGTGTTTTTGTTTGTTTTGAAATGTGTGTTTGATCTTATCTTGTTTCCTAGCTTGTATAGAGTGTTAGGACTTGATATTAGGTTGTTTGCTTGCAGAACATCTACCTTAGAAAGTGTGCGCATGATTGGAAACCCAAATAAAAATAGAACTAGCATTTGTTACTTTCTAGTTTTATTGTTTTGGAATTGTGTGTGAGCTAGATCTTTGTGTGATTGCTTTAGTAAATTTTGTGCTATGTTTAACCCGTGATTTTATTTGAGCCATTACATAACATAGCGGTATATATATCCATTACATAATATAGAAATAATATAGCTAGGAATTAATATAGAAATAATATAGGAATTAATAGAAAGACATATATCCATTACATAATATATCCATTACGTATATCGAACGCATCATAGCGGTACATAGATGCGGTACACAAACAACATCTACTCGAGCTCCGAAGAGTAGATGCGGAACAACTCGAAGGCAACGTATGCATCGATTCATACATACTCGAGATTGATCCGGTCAAGTGAGTTCTTCCCCCAATACATGCGATTCCTCGAGGGAAACAAGTCTTCATGGTTTTGTAGTCGGGGTGGATAAAGGCAGTTGCCATCTGAGCCATCCCGGTCTTGTGCCCGTACAGCTCATCAAAATGGATAAGGTCCTGAAGATCAATGTAGTGATCTTCAGGTATCTCAATACCCAACGTGCGCATCAACTTCTGCCGGTCTTGAGTGATGTCAATGCTACAGAAGTCGTAACCCTTGTTGACAAGAAAATCAACAAGTTCTGGAGATTGCTTTGAACTACTGCAACAACAAAAATGGAACACGTGTTAGATTTTGTTGCAACACGTGTATTCTACCAATGCAACAACAAATCGAAAATGCAACAACTATCCTACTAGAGAGATTGTACGTGTGCGTACCTTGCCCATTGGAGGACCAAAACGGTCTCCTTGTAGGCAATCTGGATGACGGCAACATCCTTCTGATTCGCCGTATACTCTAGATCAAGCCCGAAGAACTTATGGTGTTCATCGGCTTCTTCATAGAGATTGACCAAACGGTTAAGAGCTTGGGGGAGCCTCTCGCATATATTGGTATATGCCACGTGGAGATTCTTGCGGCATGTTGTGGGCACACGGAGAACGTTCCAAACGGGATAATCCATGGGTGCTTGGTGGAGGAAGAAGAAAGGAAGAAGAACAGAGAGCCTGCGCACTGTAGCAATGGACTTCTGCCTCTCGCTCGCGAAATAAAACCGCGCGGGAGGCGAGCAGTTTGGATCTTTAGTCGCGGGTGGCCAGGCCAACCGGGACTAAAGGCAGGGAGGCGAGCAGCTCCGACCTTTAGTCGCGGGTGGCCAGGCCAACCGGGACTAAATCCCTCCGCGCGCTACCCCAACCGCCACTCAAGACCTTCAGTCGCGGGTCGCCTCCCGAACCACGACTAAAGACCCCTTTAGTCACGGTTCGGACATTTTGGGGACTGAAGGGGGCGTATGGAAGGCCTTTTTTCTACCAGTGGTAGTACTTTGTTAGAAATTTCTCTTTTTTTTGCCTAGAAGCCAATAAGAATTATTTTCTAACCAAATTATTTACAGGAGTAGGATACTTGGTTATGTTTGAGCATAAAAAATTCAGAATTTTTATACCATTTTTTAAATTTCTATTTTTTCATATAAACTCCCCGAGCCAAAAGTCCGCCTCCATCAGGATGCTTTTTTTAATTCTTCACATGAGACAAAATTTCTATTTCTGTTTTTTTATTCTTCACATGTGCATGGTAACTTAACTAATCCAGGATGGTTAACGCAACGCAAGGGTTCAAGAGATCTCTAATATTTGTATTGGATTTTAGTGGATTTTCCGGCTTGATTTCCCCCAAATGATCCAACTTGAGAGGAAAATGCAGCACCCAACAAGGCAACAACCGAGCTGGAACTGGCTTGGACGCTCTCCTAGTTTCCTACTCGCACATGCCTCCTTAGCTTTTTGAGAGTCGCGTTCCGGCCACCGGGCCGATCCGGGGTCCTCCCCACCGGAATAGCCGGCTGGAGATGGACAAGGAGAGGCGCCGGATTTAGATCTGTAGTTTTTTAAGGGGTCGTCGCATAGAAAACAAAAAATTTACTACCCGAGAGACACCTGAAAGGCCAAGATCTAATCTAGCAGATGAAGTGCAACGGGCAAAGAGAGGGTTAAGGAGAACACATACCCTCGAAGACACAAAGCGTTACAAGATCAAATCTCGTTGTTGGCATAGTTGTACTCACACCGATCCCGATAGCGAGAAGATGTGCACCGCAATCCGGCGGTGCCTCCGTGATCGGTCACACGTACGGTTGATGACGACCTCCGTTCCATCGATCCAGCGGGGCGTGGAAGTTGAGGATCCCTCGGAACTCGAGCAGCACGAGGATGTGGTGATGGTGAAGAATCCCACGGTCAGGGCTTTGCCAAGCCGACAACCATGGAATTGAGCAGCGGGTGAAGTGGAAGGGAGGTGGGACAAGTGTGTGGCCTGCGTCCAAAGGTGTTTACATTACGGGAGAAGCTCGGAAAAGCATGAGGAACCTCGTCGTCGGAGAGATCTACGTCAACGGCGAAGGAGAAAGGATGGTGGACGATTCCGGCTGGGAGCTAGAGTCGGATCACCTCGAATCCGGATCTACTGTGACGATCGGCCAGATCAATATCTTCATCGGTATGGTATGTACGCTTGATTTAAAAGGACAATATCATGTGCATGTTACAGGGACTTCTAGCAGGGATAAAGAAGCCCTAAAACAAGCGATGAATTCGGTTTCCTCGGCCGTTCCGGGATACTTGAGATGGGCGGAGCAAGAGGTAACGTGGAGCAGAAGGGATCACCCGGGAGGAATAGAACGCCCCGGAATCTTGGCGTTGGTGGTTGCGCCGCAGGTCAACGGTTACGAATTGAAAAAGGTCTTGATGGATGGCGGGAGCAGCATCAACATCCTGTATTGGGAAACCTTCTTGCGCATGAAACTCAAGGAATCTCAGCTGCAGAAAAGTTCGACATTCTTTCATGGAATCGTGCCGGGTCATTCGGCGCGCCCTGAAGGAAAAATTACACTGGAGGTTGCTTTCGGAGAGTCAGTGGATAATTATCGAGTGGAGTGGCTCACGTTTGAGGTGGTCAAGTTGCATAGTCCTTATCATGCGCTGTTCGGAAGGCCGGCTTACGCTAAGTTCATGGCTAGGCCGTGTTATGTATATTTGCAGCTAAAGATTCCGGGCCCTAAACAGACCATCACTATACATGGGAGTCGGGATATAGCCGCTCAGTGCGATGAAGGAGATTCAGTGATGGCTGAGCAAGCTTGCAGAAAGGAAGAACTCAAATATTACCGGTCTCAGGTGGATCCAGATGATGGCACGGCATTGAGAAGGCCGGACTCCGAGGACGAAAGAGTGAAATTCAAGGCGGCACAGGACACCAAGAAAGTAGATTTTGTGGAAGGCGATCCCACCAAGCAGTTCACCATAGGGTCTAACTTGGAAAGCGGGCAAGAAAAGGCACTTGTGGAGTTCATTCGTTCAAATGCGGATGTATTTTCTTGGACACCCAGCGACATGCCGGGTATCCCCACCGAGTTGGCAGAGCATAGTTTGCATGTGGATCCCAAGGCTAGACCCGTGAAGCAGGGTTTGAGAAAAATGAATGAGGAAAGAAGAAGAGCTATAGGTGAGGAAATCGCGCGGCTATTAACTGCAGGCTTCATCATGGAAGTATTTCACCCGGACTGGTTGGCAAATCCGGTTCTTGTGATGAAAAAGACGAATGAGTGGAGGATGTGCATCGATTTCACAAGTCTCAACAAGCATTGTCCAAAGGATCCGTTCGCGCTACCAAGGATAGACCAAATCATAGACGCGGTAGCCGGGAGTGACTTGCTGTGTTTCCTGGACGCATATTCGGGATATCACCAGATTAAACTCAAAAGGGAGGATTGGGAGAAAACGTCGTTCATAACCCCTTTTGGGGCCTTCTGCTACAAAACCATGACGTTTGGATTGAAGAACGCGGGCGCAACCTACCAGCGGTGTATTCAGAAGTGCTTCGAAGACCAAATTGGACGCAACGTGCATGCTTATGTGGATGATGTGGTCATTAAGACCCGGAAGGCCGAGACATTTATAGACGATCTAAAGGAAACGTTCAAAAACCTAAGAAGATATCAGATGAAGCTCAACCCGACAAAATGCGTGTTTGGGGTTCCAGCTGGCAAGCTACTCGGTTTTATCGTTTCAGAAAGAGGAATTGAGGCAAACCCGGACAAAATCAAAGCTATCCAAAATCTGAGAAAGCCGGAAAATTTGAAGCAGGTCCAAAAGCTTACCGGCTGCGTGGCAGCCTTGAGCCGGTTTATATCCAGACTCGGGGAAAAGGCAATACCCTTGTACCGGCTCCTGAGGAAATCCGATAAATTCGTATGGAATCAAGAGGCGGATGAGGCATTCGAGGCACTAAAAAAGCAGCTATCTGAGGCACCGGTGCTAGCGGCCCCGGGTCCCAAAGAACCTATGTTGTTATATGTGGCAGCTGGGCCCCGAGCTGTCAGTGCGGTAGTGGTAGTGGAACGCAAAGAAGAAGGAAAAGGTTATCCAGTCCAGAGGCCGGTTTATTACGTCAGCGAGGTACTATCCGAGGCAAAGCAGCGTTACCCGCATTGGCAGAAGCTGGTTTTCGGAGTCTTCATGGCCAGTCGGAAATTGAAGCCGTACTTCCAGGAACACCCTATAACAGTAGTCAGCTCAATACCAATGTCAGATATCATCAGAAACTCGGACGCAACCGGAAGAATAGCCAAATGGGCGATAGAGATGGGGGATTATCATATCAGCTACGAGCCCAGATCGGCAATCAAATCCTAGGCCTTGGTTGATTTCGTTAATGATTGGACGCACACCGGAATGACTACCATAGTTCCAAGTTCCGAGTCATGGACCATGCACTTCGATGGATCGAAGCAATACGAGGGATCAGGAGCTGGAGTGGTGCTAACATCACCCAAGGGAGATAAATTGAGTTACGTACTACAAATTCACTTTGATTGTTCAAACAACGTGGCCGAGTATGAGGCCCTATTACACGGCTTAAAGGTAGCCAAGGAGATGAACATTAGAAGGATACGATGCTTTGGAGATTCGGACCTTGTGGTACAGCAGGTATCAGGAACTTGGGATAGAAAGGATGCAACCATGGCAGCGTACCGCAGGGAGGTCGACAGGGTTGCGGGATGTTTTTCCGGGTATGAGGTGGAGCATATAGACAGAAGAAAAAATGAGGCAGCAGACGCCCTTGCTAGACTCGGCTCGCGCAGAGAGCCGGTTCCACCCAACGTTTTCCTGGACGAGTTATGGCGACCGTCAGTTAAAACCGAGTCAGAGGAGGAGCTGGCAAACCAAGATCCGGATACAGCACTCGTGGCCACTATACGCACTATTCCCGAATGGACATAACCGTTTTTGGCCTACCTATCACGGGGCGAGTTACCACAGCAAGAGGTGTTAGCCAGGCAAATTTTACGACGAGCAAAGGGGTATTCTATCATCAACGGGGAATTATACAAGAGAAGTGCCGCGGGGGTCTTTTTGCGCTGCGTGGCACCAGAAGAAGGCCAGCAGATCCTTAAGGAAATCCACGAAGGTGATTGCGGGCATCATGCCTCCACAAGATCCCTTGTGGGCCTATCGGCATGGATTCTTCTGGCTCACGGCTCTAGCAGATGCGGAACGGTTAGTAGCAAGGTGTGACGGATGTCAAAGGTACGCTCGCCAAACCCATGTGCCGGCTATGGAATTACGGACCATCCCGCTAACTTGGCCGTTCGCTGTCTGGGGTATGGACATGGTTGGCCCCTTTCATATGTCACCTTGCAAGAAGACACATCTTTTAGTGGCTATTGATAAGTTTACCAAATGGGTCGAGGTTATGCCAGTTACTAATTGCGAAGCAGCTACAGCGGTCAAGTTCCTGAAAAGAATTATTTACCGATTCGGGTACCCCCACAGCATAATTACCGACAATGGAACCAACATGTCCCTTGGAGAAATGGAAAAATTCTGTGGCAACAATGGAATCCGGCTTGATGTAGCATCAGTCGCTCATCCACAGGCCAACGGGCAAGTGGAGAGAGCAAATCAAGAGTTGCTTCGCGGATTAAAACCACGACTACGAGTTCCATGTATCAGGGCCGCCGGTGCATGGGTCGAAGAACTTCCTTCCGTGGTCTGGGGTATCAATACTACACCCAACAGATCCACTCAGATGACACCCTTCTTCATGGTCTATGGCGCCGAAGCAGTATTACCAAGCGATATTATTCATGATTCACCGAGAGTGTCAGCTTATGTTGAAGTGGAGAACGAGAAGACCCGGCAGGACGCCGTGGATATGTTAGAAGAACAAAGAGAACAAGCCTTGGAAAGGTCAGCCATATATCAGCAGGATTTACGGAGGTATCATAGCCGGCGTGTGAAAACCCGGGTCTTCCAGGAAGGAGACCTGGTTCTGCGCCTGGTTCAGTCAAACGAAGGAAAACACAAGCTATCACCACCATGGGAAGGACCTTTCATCGTAAGCCGGAATCTGCATAATGGGTCGTATTACTTGATAGACGCAAGGGAAGAATCGGCGACAGTGAACGACACCGCTCGTACCACTGCACCTATGCAAGAAAGAGACATACCATGGAACGTGGCTCAGCTACGCCCGTATTATACTTAGCAAGGATTATGTTGGCGCGTGGAATTAAATGATGTAACAGGCAGCAGGTTTCAGACGCACTCTTTTCCTATCCAGGGTACTCTTGGGGACTGGACGGGTTTTTAATGAGGCGGCCTGCTGACCTAATTTTTCATATCAAATAAAGAGGCGATTATCAAGAAAAGAGGTGGTTATTATCTGTGCTTTCAGTACGATGTGTATCTTTAGGTCTTGAGGGCTGGTCGCTCATATAGGCACAGTTGCAAACTCAAAAAGACCCGGCCTCGATGCCAATGAGTTATAAGGGCCGGTTACTCGAAAACGAGTGCGGCTACAATTTTATAACCGGACAAAGAAGTCCAAATTTCTCGGCTATTCTTACTTAAGCTCGATGTGACTCGCAATAAAGTGGCATGATTTGTTCGCTTACGATTACAGTCAGCCATGAAGCCCAATGGGACTTGCCTGACCCCGTTTTCGTATAGATGTAATAACATGGTATCCACGCGAAAGCCGGCTTACAGTACAAGATAGTTGAAAGGGTCATCTAAACCATAAGTTATGCAGAGTATAAGGCTGATAGCCGGAAACTCAACGGTTATTAAGCATAACTTCAAATCCTATGTGAAACCGTCCTGGGGTTTTTGTGAATCTAGCAGCAGGCAAATTGTTCTCCTTTAAAAATCACGTGTACTAGGCTCGGAAATCCGGGCCTGGGGACTCGCGAATTTTGAAAGAGAAAAATATTGTTCAGTTGCTAAAATTCCAAGAAGCCAAACATCCGGGTCTTGGGGGCTTGGGGACTTAGAAGCAAGTCCGTTCGCCAAACACCCATGAAACCCGGAAGCCGGGTCTCACAAGAGGAAAAATAAAGAAGTGCGGGTATCAATAATAAAGCGAGTTGGATATCAAGAACAAATAGGTGCAAAAGTAGGTAAATCAAAAGCCCAAAGGGGCGTAAGGTGCATCAGGAATTTAGAATGTATTACAAAGTTTTACTAAAAAGTATCAAAGGAGCACAGGCGCACCAGTTAAAAAATAAACTGTTTCAATGGCACTGTGGCCGACTGATGCATATGAAGTAATAGATGTCACTCGATATTCTAAGCTGCAGGATCCATCTTGGCTTTGCCCTTGCCGTCGCTTGTGGTAGCAGCGCCACTCGGGTTAGCAGCAGTGCCGACTCGCGCAGGTGGAGGGACGACAGGAGTAGAAGTAGCAGGCACAGAGTCGGCTTCGGCCTTCTTCTTGGCAGCTTCTTCCCTTATATTGGCCGCCTCCTCCTTCCACCGGGCAAGCATGTCGTATGGCTTGGGACGGTCCGCCTTGATGATTTTGTCGTTAACATCATATGCAGGAAGAATGGTATCAATCTCCAAACCATCGGCAATAACGCTAGCCGGATGACGGATTTCTTTTTGAATAGCCTTGAAGTCCTTAGGCGAAAACTTGGATCCATCCGGGTTGAACTCCGGAAACCCGCCCATCAGCTTGGCCGGCTCTAGCTTAGGAAAATAAGCTTTAGCCAGCGCGAGTCCTCGGGTCACACCAAATCGGCAAGATGAACGCTTCCAGTGCCAAATCCACTCAGGGATAGTGGAGCAGAATTCTAGCAATCTCTTCATGTTGCTTGGCCTGATACCCGGCAGTCGCAACTCGTCAAGAATCCAACCAATTCCGGCACTAAGCTGCCAGATAGTGTCCTTGATAAATTTCAACTTGATAGTGTCATCTTCTTCAGGGGCTGCGTCACACGGGCCTGTTAAAAAGACAAAGAAAAAGTAATAAGTAAAGGGATACGGTTGTCCATCTTGAGAGAATCCGGGTCATGAGTGCTAAAATTCAAAGATCATACCAGTTGCGGTGCGATAGATATCGGCAATTTGCACGGAGAGCGTTGTTAATTTATCCTCAGCCTCGTGAGCTCTTTTCCTGTACTTCCTCATGATTTTTTGGCTCCTACGAGCTTCAGTTTCAGCTGCTTCGCGAAGGGCCGTCTCCTTTTCGATACGCTTGGCGGCCTTGGCTAGCTTCTTCTCAGATTGCGCAACGAAGTCCTACGAGGAAACACGAAGAAGGGTCAGTCGGAAATATTATGCAAAGTTCCAAGCAAATTACTTAGTAATTCACTCCGAACTTGGGGACTATATGAGGAAATAGATGGTATTACTCGGGTTTACTTTGTGTTTGGTTATCAAGACATCTAGGATATTTTCTTCATTGGCCCTCAAAGTGTAGAGGGCATCAAGCATCTGGGCAAACGTCATGTCTTAAGGGCGAAGTCTTGAAGGGCCGGAAGATTGGCCTTCCTGTTGAAGGGCTTTTCCGGGTCTTGGGGTCGAAACCCGGACCGTCTGAGTGTCCGGGTTAGGAGAACCCGACTTGGTCTCCAAGATGATATCTTCGTCTACTTCTTCAGAGGACTTGGGTGATGCGGTTTCCGGTGGAGCTGGGTCCTTAAAAGGGTCTTGTTCCTGTCCGTCCTCAACCTCGTCATCAGCCGCAACATCCATGTTAATGTTTGGCTCCTCGTCTCCTTGCTTTTCCGCTTCGGGAATATCCGGGTCACTGATGGTAACTTGGAGACTAAAGGGAAAGAAAGAGATAGTGGTTAGTGGCACGTATTAAAAAAGTTAATAAGTGCAAAAGAATATCGAATAAAGGTCACTTACCCGGTGTTCACGGCATAGTCCGGTGGGAGCTCGCTGCTGGAGGCAGATGATGTCGACAAAGGTACCAGCTGCGGTACCCGGAATTGCCCGGCGAGTGGATGATTAGGAGACGGATGGCGTTGAGGAGATTTGGGAGGCTGAGGTGGAGGAGTGCTAACTCGGTGAGTAGGTGAAGTGGAGATACCCGGGTTAAGGGGATCATCCCCCGGGGAACTCCGGGTCACCCTACGTTTAGCCGAGAGGGGATCCTTCAAGAATGGTGAATGTGATAATCGTTCATTAAGTTTATGCATAGTGTCAAAGGAGTAAGGCTCAGAAGACATGGAGGAGAAGGGAACCTTTGCAACCACCCCTCTGGCCTTCCTCTTGGTTCCGACCGTGGCTTCCTGGTCGGATTCGGTGGCTTCCGGGTCATCTTCTTCTTTTTCCTCCTCGTCCTCTAACCCTGAAAGTTGAGCATGTATCAAACGAGGAAAAGATGAATGATAGGAAAGGTAGCACAGGTAAAAGGTGAATATAAGATTAGGGAAAATACCTTCGTCGTCTTCAACCGGCTCATCCTCCTCTTCCGGGTCTTGGGAAGGAGGAGAGGTTTCGATCCTCCAGAAGGGATCGTCAGCCTGTGATCAAAGAGATGAAAGCAAGAATTAGAAACTGTAACAGGTAAAAGTGCCGAAATAAGCTAAAGGAACCAGGTCTCACCGCTGGAGCTGGGTGCTCCCGAGTAAATGGGGGTAACCCGGCGATATTTCTTATCACCTCTAGCTTCTCCGTCAGGAAGCTTTTGATGATCTTGTTGGTGTCACCGGCGGCAAAGTTCTTGGTGGAGTATCGGAGCGAGTCCGTGATATGCCCCGAGTATTCGCACATCAACTTGGTGCGAATGGAGTTGGGCTGAACCCGGAAATCTACCCAGGTCTTCACCAAATTAAGCCCAAGAAGGCCTTGGGCCGAGAGAGCAGCTAACTTAGCCAGCAAAGGCTGGATTGCCTCCCTGTCAGAGTCAGGGGCAAAAGCGCTGAAAGATTCGGAAGGCTCAAGGAGACTCTCCGAGTAACCCGGCAACTTCCTCTCGCCATCCGGGGAAGTGTCATAGCAATAAAAGAAAGATAATTGCCAGTTTTTGACGTGGGAGTTCAGGTTGAGAGTTGGCATTGGTGAGTGCTTGCGGCGTTGGATAGATACCCCACCGCAAGTAAGAAGCGCTCCGTCGCCGCTCTCGCGGCACGGTTTGCACTGGAATAGTTCAATAAAAAGAGCCAGACTTGGCGGAGCGCACAGGTATGACTCGGATAAAACGATGAAGTGGGTAATATTCAACATAGAGTTAGGCCCTATGTCGAATACCCGGAGGCCGTAGTGGCTTAAGACTTCCCGGAAGAAAGAGTGACCCGGAGGACGGAATCCCCAGGGCACGTGCTCGGTGAAGCAAATTACCTCATTTCCGGCGGGAGTGGGCCGGGTCTCGTCGCCTGGTGCCCTCCAGTGTATATCCTTTTGAGAAGGGAGGATTCCTAGCTCGGCCATCCCATCCAGCTTGGCCTTTGTCGCTGTGGACCGACCCCAATTTGCCGATATGGTTTGGGTAGCCTTTGCCGGGGCCGGCTGTTTTCCTTGCCTCTTGGGAGCCATAGGGTTGACCTGCAGAGTACAAGAGGTATGGGAAATGAGACTCAAAAATATTGGATTATCCGAGTTGGGATATTGGGACAATGTGAAGACTCAGAAATATCCGGGTAACGTATCATGGAGCAAAAGATTGCGAGTTGTCCGGGTGTTAAATACGGTTGTGGAAATTACTAGTTACTTACGTATTGAGGTGAGTTTGGTGTGCACGGATGATTGCCCATGCCTCTACTGCGAGCAAAGTAACTGGAAAAGGAGGATTTTCTGGGTATTAATAATGTGCGCGGAAATTTGGGGCGAAATGGATCTGGGTCAGGAAAATTTGCGAAAGATTCTATGAAGAAATCGGAGATTAAAAGTGATAGGAGGGTGGTGTGAGATCATCCCCCCGGTTATTGGAGGAACTAGCAAGTATCTAAGTGGTTTAATTTGGTGCAGTAAGAGCAATGGCTCGCGGATCGACCAAGATCCAATCTAAAGAAAATTTGGAAATTGTGAGATCTAATTGATGGATGCGAGATGCTCACCGAAGAAGATTGGAGTAGTGCGCGGCGGTGGCGGATAGCGCCGAGCGGATGCTTCCTTGCGACTGTTGGCCAGATGCTCACGGACGCGGTGGCTGAGGTCGGCGGTGGCGCGGGACGAATTGCGGCGGGATGGATCCGTGGGCGAGCGCGAGGTATCTGTGGAGGCGCTCTGCGTATTCGAGCACGGAAGTAAAGGGAAGAAGAAGGAGAAGTGAGCCGCTGGGATTGGGTTAACCCTTAAGTGCTTATTTATAGGGTGAGGAAGAGTAAACCTAGGCCAACGGGCGTGAGCCGGGAATTACGGATAAAATCGTATCCGCCCGGATTTTCTGGGATATACGTCAAAAGGTTAGGCGAGATTTCCAGAATAGACGTGAGGCGCGTTTTTCCCGTGGCCATCGGATTGGATAGACAAGTGAGGTGAGCTGGGTCTCCAGCATCGTGCCAGGGTATTAGCCCAGGAAGATGAGCGATGGATTTGGAAAAGGCCGAGTTACTATATGATCACCGTGGAGTTAGGCCTGACTGTTTATCAAAGAAATTTAACCCGGCCTACGTGAATTGGTACACTCGATATTTTTGCAGGGAATAGCGCGCGCTTCAAAGAGAACTTCGTGAAGCCCAAGCTATTCTGGGGACTACTGATGGGGGGATAGTAACCCGGTAGGCCAACTCCAAGGTGTAACCCGGCCCAAAGGACGCCGCGCGGGATCCGGCTAAGGATAAAGAAGCTTCTGGAAGGCCCGAAGTTTGTAGGCCTTGTAACCCGGATTGTGGGTTGCGGTAAGGAAAGCTAGGGTTTGTAAGAAGGGTTCGGATAGGATTCAAGCTGCGCCTTGGGAGGCAAGCCAAGGGGGGGTACGGGTGCTTTATAAACCGGCCCCTAGGCTCAGCTTGGGAGAGATTCACGACATAATCATATCACCTGTTATCGAGTATCCAGTATAAATCGAGAGCCATATTCGAGACTCGGCGAGTTGAGTGCCGATTCCTAGATCGCTTGTCACCATGTTCTCTTTCGAGCTAAACCCTCTCCCAAATACCTGTGTCGACTTGCCCCAAGATCAGTTACCTCTGGTAACATCTGCCGTGATAATCCCACGACAAGAAGAGAAGCTCTCACCCTCCTTTTATAGGGGAGGGGGAGGCAGCCCAAGAGGGGGTGCGGCCAGCCATGGTGGTTCCCCCACCTCTTCCCTCTTCATGTGAGTGGAAGCTCCACTCACACCCGCTCATGCTCCCATTATTTCCCACTTGGAAAATCCAAAGGTTTTCCTTTAATAAATAAATAAAACATTTTTATTTCTTTATTTATATTTGTTAATTCCATTAACAAACATTTGCATATAGCACCTCGAATTATTTGTTAATTCTATTAACAACCATTCGACAAAAAACCCCTTGAACTATTTCAATTTTCCCCGAAACAATTTCGGTGCTGCCCAAAATATTCTTTGATATTCCGTATCCTCTCAAACGCGTGATCGAACCTTAAGTGTGTGACCCTACGGTTCGCGAATAAGATAGACATGATCGAGACTCCTCTCCGATCAATAATCAACAGCGGGATCTGGAGATCCGTGATGACTCCTATATTATTCAACGATGACTCTCGTGATCGTGTGAACCATCAACGTCATGAATAATTCCCTTTGTCTCGCGATATTTTACTTGTCCGAGATTCGATCATTGGTATCAACCATACCTTGTTCAATCTCGTTACCGACAAGTACTCTTTTCTCGTTCCCATGATATAACATCCTTGTGATCATATCACGTGCTTGCAAGCCGTGTCGATGTGATATCACCGAGAGGGCCCAGAGTATATCTCTCCGTCATTTTGGATGGACAAATCCCACTCTTGATCCATGACCCTCAACCAATACTTTCCGAATACCTAACGGCACCTTTATAGTCACCCTGTTACGGTGTGACGTTTGATGACATCAAAGCACCTTTCCGGTATCAGTCATTGACATGATCTCATGGTCTAAGGAATAGGTTACTTTGTATGTTTGATATAACAATGTAAACTTAATGACTTGATCGCATTACTATATTCACTTTGGATATCTGTTCATCACATCATTCTTATAATGACATGACGCCGTTATTAATAACATCCAATGTTCATGATCAGGAAACCTTGATCATCTATTAATTAACGAGCTAGTTAAAAGAGAGGCTTTACTAGGAACCATTGTTTGTTTATTAAACACACATGTATCAACGTTTCCGGTTAATACAATTGTAGCATGAGAAATAAACATTCATCGTAAACAAGGAATAAGATAATAACCATTTAATTATTGCCTCTCGGGCATATTCCCTTCAGTCTCCCACTTGCACTAAGTCAATAATCTAGTCTGTAATCACTTAACACATATGGCGTTCCAGTGTTATTACCATGCTTCACATGTGGTAAACATCATAAAAAAGATCCGAATTGTTCAGGTCCTATTGTATTTGCATGTTCTTTGTGTCTACACGCATCACTCATTCTCTAATGAGATGGCTTTGTATATATTTGGTCAATCGGTGAAATCTTAATTTCTCAGCTTAAATCAATGTCACTAACATTGTGAAAATGTAGCTTCATAGTGTTAGCATTCTTGGAATTTCACCAAGTTCCGGTGAGGCCTTAATTCCTCATCTTAAACCAATGTTACTAACATTTTGAAAATGTAGCTTCATAGTGTCAGCATTCTTGGAAATTCACCAAGTTCAATAAAGAACTCTTTGACACAAAATACACTTATTATGAGTTGTCAACACAACGATGTACTTTAGCCTTTGTTGTAGTATCTGTCACAATATTTTAATTTTGAAACTCTTTCAAATCCAGCATAGAACTTTCTTCCAGCCTATTGTGCTACCCTTCATCACATATTTTAATTGAGATAAAATTACTTGAATAAATGACAAAACTATTAGTGTAACATATTACAACTAATATTTTGTCATTACTACATAGGAAAACATATCCTTAGCATTTCTAAAATGACACAAGGATCTCTCCCACTGTTGTCTAATCATCATATGAATTATCCTGCTATAACATTTTTAGCATATGACTCATCTGGTTGTGTACATAGTATGGAAACATGACTTAGAAATCTAAATTTCAATGATGCTCATCATGTGTCAAAACACTTGAATCTTGCTCAATAATTTTTCATGTGACAAGAACTCCTTCTTGTCATTTTGATATTGACTTACTTCAATATTTCATCTATGTAATTTGGCTTCAATCATATCAGGCGCTTAAATCCATATTTTATAGATATCGATGCCCAATATCTTCTAAGACTTTTATCAATATGAAAATCTTAACCGTGTTAATTTAAAATACATATTTTCCAATCAACCATATGTCATCTACTCCTCCGATCCGAAATAACTGTCGGAAGCTGTATGGTACTTTGTACGAGGGTAGTTCTCATTTGGCGACACTTAAACCAGACCGGAGGTAGTACATAAAGTATTGGAAATATGTCATAGCGCTCCCACTTAATTTCTTGTAACTCTACAAGCATCTTTATCATTCATGATGGAATCAAACTCTTTTGATAACTTCATTAAGGTAAAGATTTCAACTTCGTTATGCTCACTTCAACCATTGAAGTGTGCATACCTTTCTAGCAACCTTTTGAATTTTACAAAACTCTCAGACTATGTCAAGTACACATCTTTGATCAAACTTCCTCGAGAGGAGAGTTGGTTTTGTTATTCAACTGCCATATCATAATATGTAACTTTTGATAGAACTATCCGCAAAAGACTAAAACATCACTACGGAAGATCAAAATCTTGTAGTAGTCAACTCTTTGAACTTCGTCGAAAACAACTTTTCGATAAGTACAACATTCAAAGGATGTAAAAAATCCATGTCTTTATCGCTATATAGACCCTTTTGCTATCGTTAGGCATCAAGCCTATCGAAAAGACTACCAAGTCACATACTTGATATTCATACAAGGATACTATGGCGGACATAATGACTTATAGTCAATTTTACGAAGTCAGGGCCCATCATTTGCTTCCTTTATAAGGTCCAGGTCCTTTTGTTGTCAAACAACACTTTACTATTAAACCATAAGTTGGTCTAAATACAAAGTTTTAGGACTTTTGTGATTTAGTTCGCAAACTCATTTGAAGTATCTACAATCACATGTAGTGTCTTCTACTTAGTCAAAATAGGAAACCCTGGAACAACTTCCAATGTTGCGCTACTCTTGACATGGTAACGAAGATTCCCTAATCTCGTTGAGTTTGTATTGTCCTCCCACTCACTTATTTCGCAAGAACTACTTTCTCGAGAAATCAAGCCTTTCTGACAAACAACATTTTTCTTTGGTCGGTGATAGGAGAAATACCCAATCGATTCGTTGGGATAACCTTATAAACATATATGTATCCCATTTTGGTTGTAAATTTTTTACACATTCTATGCATATCAAAACTTAAGAAAATGACAATTCGGGTCACTACCCAAACCATATCTTATATGTCGTCAATTTCAACGGATCATGATGGTGCTCTTTTTAGTGGAAAAGCGGTTGTCACTATTGTATAAACTACAAAATTATAATGTCATTTTTATTAATCTTACCATGTCCAACAAGGTTTGATTTGGTCTCTTGAATACTCCAAACTAATATGGGGTATTCGAGAAGTATAAGTTGTAGAACAATTCTGCAACTCCTCAGATGTTTTGCTAAACTTGTAACTCAAATTTATCATTTATGATCCAATCATAAATACTTGATTATCTTCTTACATTGATTTTTTACTTCATATTAACAACCATTTGAACCAATTCAAAAAGTCAAACACCGTTCTCTTTAAATAGATATACTCACATATCTACTCAAATCATCGACATAATTTTATGAAGGAAAAATTAATCCACCATACGTGACTACACATAATGGACTATATACATCAATATATATAATATCCACTAAATTAGTCGTCCATTCTACTTTGGCCTAAGAACGGAATTCTAGTCATCTTTTGGAAGAGGTCTCACAAACGTCAATTTATTCAAAACAAAATGACTCGGAAGTCCATCAATATGGAGTTCCTTCATGTTTTCCTTTCCGATATGAACAAAAATTGTGGTGTCACAATTTAAGTGAAACTCATTTACGTCTTGCAACGTTTAGCATTTAGTCTGATAGATGTTTACTTTACCAACATGATTTATATTAACATATCCATCAATTATGGAATATGGTCATAGTTTGAACAATCTCATTTGTTCTCACAAAAGACCAGAACAAAATAACAAATTATTAAGTTCTTAAAATAAATCTTGAATGTTTGGTTTGATACGACAATAAACACAATAACACTTTATTACTGTTCTTGTCATAATCGATTCCACATCTATTACTAATTCCTTTTAGGCACTTGTATTTTTTGCATTGCGTTGCTTTGTACGACAACTCATACCAACCAATGTGGTATCAAAATACCAAAAAATACTTTGTTAACTAGTAATACATCTATAACTTGTATATCAAGCATATACTCCTGAGCTGGACTTTTCCAGTTATCTTCTTTTCTGCCATATATCTTTTTGTAATTCTATTTTCAATATTCCCTTTCCTTTATAGAAGAATCATTCAACATCAAACAATGCTAGTCGTACTAGCTCATTTTGTTTGGTGTGTTAGTCATATACTATCACCCATTGAGTCATACTTTGAGTTTGATTGTTCTACTAATATCACCATATTAATATTATTCTTCTAGATTCCACTCTTAGCAATCTCCAAGTAAGGTAAACGACTTTACCCATACTTTTAATCCATCCCATCATAACAATTTTATGATTAATCTACTATAGCTCGAAGGAAGGAATTTAGAGAATAATTTTTAGCGCCCAACTTCTTGGAATATTCAAACACCTAGCGTCTTCAATCATTGCATATATTCACATAATATAAGAAAACATTGTAACACTAAATTATACCCAGTCATGTTGCCACAAATAAGTTTCTAGATATCAATATATCTTTCACTTGATTGTTTCTGAAAACAATTCTTTTCAGTTCCTAAATCACCTTAATCAACAAAACATTCTTTTAAAGATAAAGTAATATGGAAGCAACCATGACTCTGGATTCTAAGTAGGAATTGGTTGCTCTCTAGATCAATCAATCATTAATCATATGGAGCTAGGTAGGAAATACCGAAAATCTACAATAGGATTCAATTTTAAATTTCACTAATACGGTACCAATCTTAAATGATTTTTACCAGATCATAACAGTTATATCTCAATTAACAATGTAAGTGTAAGGTAGTTATGTGGATGCCAATGAATACTACAATTTGTGCAAATTCACTTTGATTGGTTGTTCAGGATAAATAAGTTCAAGTTAATTCAAAAATTATACCATGAACTCCCACTCAAAAACAACATCCATCTTAGTCGTCTTTAGTGATTACACGAACTAAATTCACTACACCAAAACCGATCATCACGTGAGATGATGTAGCTTCAAAGGCGAACATTGACATGTTCATCATATCATCTATATGACTCATGCTTTACCTTTCGGTTACGTGTATTAGGCCATGTTTTTACATGCTACGCTTTCCAAGTAGAACCGTAGTATTGCGTGTGTTTCAAGGCATGTCTGTACATGCTAGGCTTGAAAACACCCGTTGTATGCGAACGTTGAGTCTGTCACACCCGATCATCACGTGGTGTCTCGAAACGACGAACTTTCTTAACGGTGCGTACTTAAGGAAGAACATAGTATTATCTTGATATTAAGTGAGAGGGATCATCTTATAATGCTACCGTCGATATCTAAGCAAAACAAGATGCATAAAAGGATTAACGTCACAGACATCACATGTAAGGATAACGTGATATGATATGGTCCTCCTTGCACTGATCTCCATCATGTGCATTATGGTATGATCTCCATCATTCCACCGGCGTGGTACCAAGTTACCATGGCACCCCAATCTTGATTGTCCGTCCATAATAAGACAACCATATGGATACCTTCTGGTATATCAAAATTTTACAAAATAGATCATCTCATAATCAAATTTGTAACATTGACCATATCACATCACATGCCCACTAAAAACTAGTTAGACGCTTCTAATTTATTTTTGCATATTTTACGTGGCTTAGGGCTTTCGAGGATAGAACCGTTCATACCTACAAACATCAACCACAACATTGATAAACACATTTTTAATAACCCTTTGTAGATTAGATCTTAACTATAGTAGGAGAAACAGACACCTGCAAGCCACTTATGCAATACAAGTTGCATGTCAGTTGTGGAACAAGTCTCATGTACATGGACATGTAAGGTTAGTCCGGGCCGCTTCATCCCACTATGCCACTAAGATCATAAAATAATCAAGGATGTAATAACATGATCATCAACGACCACATACACCTATGTGTTCTACCCGTACAAAACATCTACGCATAGATCTGGCTTTGATACCACTGAAGGGGTCGTTGCATAGAAAACAAAAAATTTCCTACGCGAGAGACACCCGAAAGGCCAAGATCTAATATAGGAGACGAAGTGCAACGGGAAAAGAGAGGGTTAAGGAGAACACATACCCTCGAAGGCACAAAGCGTTACGAGATCAAATCTCGTTGTTGGCGTAGTCGTACTCACACCGATCCCGATAGCGAGAAGATGTGCACCACAATCCGGCGGTGCCTCCGTGATCGGTCACACATACGGTTGATGACGACCTCCGTTCCCTCGATCCAGCGGGGCGCAGAAGTAGAGGATCCCTCGGAACTCCAGCAGCACGACGACGTGGTGGTGGTGAAGAATCCCACGGTCATGGCTTCGCCAAGCCAGAAACCATGGAATTGAGCGGCGGGTGAAGTGGAAGGGAGGTGGGCAAGTGTGTGGAGAAGAGGAGCTCTCACCCTCCTTTTATAGGGGAGGGGGAGGCATCCCAAGAGGGGGTGCGGCCAGCCATGGTGGTGCCCCCACCTCTTCCCTCTTCATGTGAGTGGAAGCTCCACTCACACCCACTCATCCTCCCATTATTTCCCACTTGGAAAATCCAAATGTTTTCCTTTAATAAATAAATAAAACATTTTTATTTCTGTATTTATATTTGTTAATTCATTAACAAACATTTGCATATAGCACCTCGAATCATTTGTTAATTCTATTAACAACCATTCGCCGAAAAACCCCTTGAACTATTTCAATTTTCCCCGAAACAATTTCGGTGCTGCCCAAAATATTCTTTGATATTCCGTATCCTCTCAAACGCGTCATCGAACCTTAAGTGTGTCACCCTACGGTTCGCGAATAAGATAGACATGATCGAGACTCCTCTCCGATCAATAATCAACAGCGGGATCTGGAGATCCGTGATGACTCCTATATTATTCAACGATGACTCTCGTGATCGTGTGAACCATCAACGTCGTGACTAATTCCCTTTGTCTCGCGATATTTTACTTGTCCGAGATTCGATCATTGGTATCAACCATACCTTGTTCAATCTCGTTACCGACAAGTACTCTTTTCTCGTTCCCATGATATAACATCCTTGTGATCATATCACGTGCTTGCAAGCGGTGTCGATGTGATATCACCGAGGGGGCCTAGAGTATATCTCTCCGTCATTTTGGATGGACAAATCCCACTCTTGATCCATGATCCTCAACCAATACTTTCCGAATACCTAACGACACCTTTATAGTCACCCTGTTACGGTGTGACGTTTGATGACATCAAAGCACCTTTCCGGTATCAGTGAGTGACATGATCTTATGGTCTAAGGAATAAGTTACTTCGTATGTTTGATATAACAATGTAAACTTAATGACTTGATCGCATTGCTATATTCACTTTTGGTATATGTTCATCAGATCATTCTTCTAATGACATGACCCCGTTATTAACAACATCCAATGTTCATGATCAGGAAACCTTGATCATCTATTAATTAACGAGCTAGTTAAAAGAGAGGCTTTACTAGGAACCATTGTTTGTTTATTAAACACACATGTATCAACGTTTCCGGTTAATACAATTCTAGCATGAGAAATAAACATTCGTCATAAATAAGGAATAAGATAATAACCATTTTATTATTGCCTCTCAGGCATATTCCCTTCAGTTTTTAGCTTCAATAAAAGTACCTCTGCTTTGTTTTGGCTTTATGCTAGTGTCCAGCTTCTTGCTGAGAGGCAGGTACTAAATCCTTGGGGCTGGATCTTGTACTGCCTAGCTGCTCTTCTCTTCGTTGTAGTGCTCCAAAGGTTGGAGCCGATGTCGACGAGGTGGAAGGCTGCTGGAGCCTCTACAAATAAAGCTCTTTTTCTGTGCAGATTCGTTGCTGCTGCACACGGCATGGGGAGCTCTTCCTCTGGTCATGGTGATTTAGAGGATGAAGATCCTCATGGCGTTTGCTGTGGTGCACTGTGTCTGCAACAGGGGAGTCTAGAAGCTGCTCCCGGGAGTGCATCTGTAGCAGTTCATCTTTGGCTGCCACTCAAGATGGTCGAAGGGCGACCACTCCCACCTGATTCGTCGGCTTTGGTGATCTTTTGCCGGCGATTGAAGGCGAAGAACAACCTTCAGAATGCCATGCCAAGAAGGAGGCTCGTCTGCTCCAGTACAGTAGGCTCCCGGCGCCTCGCCCCAAGTGGTTCTGTCCCCGGTGGTGTTGCGTCTGGCCGTGCTATGGTGCATCGACGCGGTGGAGAAGGAGCTGGACCCGATGGCATTTTCAACTTTATTTTTAGGGTCCTTTGCGCAAACTTTTTGGATCTGCTTGTAATTTACAAGTTCTTTTGGTCCTTCCTGTACTATGTACGCCACCGCTTGTGAATGAAAGCTTCTAGGTCACGCTGGGCATAAAACCCGAAACCCGAAGCCCGAACCCGAAAATCCCGAACCCGAATCCGAAAAACCCGAGCACCTATTCGGGTTTCAATTCTAAAAACCCGAACTTTATATGGGAAATTCGGGTTTATACTTCTATAACCCGAACATCCCGAATAACCCGAAGTAGATAAGTAATTTTATCCCACTATAATGAATTAAACTCCCGCACGGCCCAAGAATGCATCATTGACCGCAAGCCTCGAAGACTCAATCGTTGAACTTTACGCACATGAACGGACCGAGACCCTGACCTGGCCGTCGCCTGCACGCGGTCGCCTTCCACGCATCCCCCCGCACCCGCCCTAGCCTGAGACGACAAGGAGCTGCAACGTGTCGGCCGCCTCCCGCTGCCTACCTCGATGGCGTGGTGTGGTGATATGCAGCGCCCGCCACCTACCTTGACAGAATGCTCTGGTACAGTGCAGCGTCCGTCGCCTACCTTGACGGCATACTGTGGTACAACACAGCATGCGCTGCCTCCCTGGAATGAACGGCATGTTGTGATGCAGTGCTCCTCCAGTGGGATCCCCATACCGCGAGTACGGGTGCAGCGCCGCGCCGATCGATCTGCCTAAGTTCTTCTCTATGAGTTACAGCTCTGATGCGTTGAGAAATTTCTTTAAGTGAGGCTCCTATTCGGGTAAATCGGGAAAACCCGAACCCGAACCCGAATTATCGGGTACTCGAATTGTCGGGTTCTTATTATTTTGGCTAAATTTCGGGTATTATTTTTCATAACCCGAATTAAATAAAACCCGAACAACCCGACCCGAATATTCCGTGTAACCCGAACGCCCGGTCTGACTTCTAGGTCCTCTGGGACCGCACTCTGCTCAAAAAAAAAAAGCAACAACCAGAGCGGTTAGCTCGCAGTCGCACGCGGGAAAAAAAAACTTTGGTTGGTCTCACCTAAATCCGTTAGCTCGCGCGCGTGCATTCACTCCGTTTCAAAGTAATTATCGTTAAAATTGATGTATCTAATTTGAAATACATATAGATATATCCATTTGAGCTACACTAATTTGAAACGGATGGAGTATATTAAGTAGTCATCGTCCATGTTTATTGTTGCATCCTATCATCTTTGCCTAAAGATATGCCTTAGAATGCCGAAAATACATGGGAGAACCTGGATACCATATATCCTGATATCTGAAAATAATTTAGAAATTTAAGAAGTTCTGAAGCTGACATTTGGGAGAATATTATCAAGTAGTGTAACCTTACAAAAAAAAAATCGCCCAAGATTATTGCACCTTGGGCTAGTGATTTGGGCTAAAGTAGTACTAGCTCTATTCCAAAATGTAAGCCTTTTTAGCAAGCTAAACTAATTTGCTGAAAATGCTTATATTTTTGAACGGAGGGAGTACTTTGTTAGAAATTTCTCCTTTTTTTTTGCCTAGAAGCCAATAAGAACCATTTTCCAACCAAATTATCTACAGGAGTAGGATACTTGGTTATGTTTGAGCATACAAAATTCAAAAAATTTATACCATTTTTGAAATTTCTATTTTTTTTTCATACAAACCCCTGAGCCAAAATCCGCCTCCCTGGGGTTGCTTTCTATTTTTATTCTTCACATGAGCCAAAATTTCTATTTCTGCTTTTTTGATTCTTCACATGTGCATGGTAACTTAACTAATCCAAGATGGTTAACACAACGCAAAGATTCAAGAGATCAATAATATTTGTATACGATTTTAGTGGATTTTCCGGCTTGATTTCCCCCAAATGATCCAACCTGAGGAAAATGCAGCACCCAAACCCAACAAGGCAACAACCCGAGGGGTTAGGTCCCAGTCGCACGCGGAAAAAAAAACTTTGGTTGTTCTCACCTAAATCCGTTAGCTCGCGCGCGTGCAACCCAACAGTCAACGATCCTCGCTCGGTCAGCATAAATAGCAGCGACGACCCCCGACCCAGCCAAGCATCCGAAACAGACAGCAGCAGAGGGCATAGCGCGATGGCAGCGGCGAACGGCACTGAGAACGCGGCGGTGCGCGTGCTGGGCGGGCGGATGAGCCCGTTCACGATGCGGGCGCGCATGGCGCTGGAGCTGCGCGGGGTCGCGTACGAGCTCGTGGAGGAGCGCTTCGAGCCCCGCAAGAGCGACCGCCTCCTCGCCGCCAACCCCGTCTACAAGAAGATACCCGTCCTCCTCCTCCCCGACGGCCGCGCCATCTGCGAGTCCGCCGTCATCGCGCACTACGTCGACGAGGCCCACTGGCCCGCCGCCACCGCCGCTCCCTCCCTGCTGCCAGAGGACCCCTACGAGCGCGCCATGCACCGCTTCTGGACCGCCTACGTCGACGACAGGTTCTGGCCGGCGCTCGACGGCGCCTCCCTGGCGCCCACGCCGGAGGCCCGTGCCAAGTCGGCGGCCGAGGCCCGCGCCGCGCTGCGGCTCCTGGAGGAAGCCTTCGCGGCGCGCAGCAACGGCGGGGCCTTCTTCTCCGGCGGCGCGGCGCCGGGGCTCCTCGACATCGCGCTCGGCTGCTTCCTGCCGGCGCTCAGGGCGTGCGAGCGGCTCAGCGGCGCCGCCCTGCTGGACGAGGCCAACACGCCGCTACTCAGCAAGTGGAGCCAAAGGTTCGTCGGGGTGGACGCGGTGAAGGCGGTCCTGCCGGAGACAGACGAGGTCGTCGGGTTCACCAGGTTCCTGCAGGACAAGTTCGGCGTTGCGTTCCCAAATTAAGACCAGGTATGAATGGATAATCATCCGGTGATAGCCGGTCATGCGGTGCGAGGCATAGCCGTTCGAGAGTCATATCCACACTTCTCTTGTATGTCGCTCAAAAAGACTGAAGAATAAGTAATGTACTTACAACCCGCAAGGTCATTAGTCCAATCAGAGTCATTATTCATTACAGGCGTTCTCGGCCGTGTGCATTTTCATTTCTATTTGATTTTTTTATTTAGCCAGCACTTAAAGCATTTGATCTTTCTTTCATGTACTTGATTACCTGGGACACCACGCTAAGCTCCATCCTGTTGCTTTTCATTGGCACAATGTAGTTGAAAGGCCGGGTAATATCATCGTGTTCAGAGTGCCAGAATGGTGTCCTCTGCCGCCAGGGGAAAATGCCAAGGCCATGCTTGCCCTTTAGTATGTCAGATAGAAAAAACCAAAATCTGAATATTTAGACCAAC
>JAPCYS010001162.1:0-102070 GCA_028641055.1 Alopecurus myosuroides | reverse complement strand
TGGGGCCGTTTTTGGTGCGTTTTTGCTCTGCCGTGGCACCAATGTGCAAAACTCTGCCGCGGTACAGAGTTGCTGCCGTGAGGTATTTTCTTCACTCTAGTTCTTTTCGGTGCTGTTTTCATTGACAATTTCTTAGTGATTCCACTCCGTATCTTTGTGAAACATAGCCACGGCCTATCTATACATACAATTAGGAGCATACCCATATAAGACTAGCTCAATTTGGTGCTCACAGGCTGCTCGGTTGATTATTTCATAGTGCTGTTTTCTGCAAAAATTTTCTCCGCGTGCGACAAGTGTTGCCAAAGCGAAGAGGAGAGAGAAAAAGTCAATTTTTACTGTAGCTACAGTACCGTGAAAAGTATCAAAATATTGGCCCAAAAGAGTGAAAAAATCAAAGTGAAAAACAGAAAAACAAAAGAGAAAAAGAGGCCTGAAAATTGGTGATAGCTACTGCAGTTTTGGAGCTGTTTTACATGCTGTTTTGCACTAGTCCTTTGAGCAATCTTGTGCCTGTTTTATAAGAGCAATAGCTAGTGTCTTTCGAGTGCATTGCAACAATTCCATCCATATAGTTGCTTGCCACATTATTCTCCACGTGTGTTTCCTGTGCTTTCATATCATCACAAGCAGCAAATAGGACTTGTTATTGGTGTTGTTAGGTATCCATACCAAGCCCCACCATATCCCTTGTTTGTCTTGTGATAGCTAAACTCCCGGGTATTCTCATCTTCACATCAGTACACGTGCTCATACTACTTGTGGTGAGTGTTTTCTATTCTCTTTGGAGCGGTAAGATACATGTTTTCTTTGCTGTTTTGAGAGAGTTGTGAGAGAACACACCACAACCCATTGATTTTGTTTTCACTAACATAATGGGTGTTTCTAGTGTTGTTGAGGATGTGCAGGTTACTAAGGGAACTAAAGAAGTGATTCAAGATATGCAAGCACAAATCTCCTCTTTGTCCACAATGATTCATAACATGAATCAACGCTTACTAGCTAAGGGTGTTTTAGTTGATGAGGAGCACTATACAAAATTGAAGCAATTAAGACAAGGAGAAAAATCAGTGGATGCATATTACCTAAGATGATTTCATTGCTACAATTATCTCGGGTTCTAGAGGATGAACAAACTACAATGCAAAGATTTTATTCCGGGCTACTATTTTCAATTAGACTCCAAGTGGGGCGTGTTGAATATAGTACTTTGGATTATTGCAACTAGCAAGGAGAGTAGAAAAGAAGAAGGCCGAAGTTGAGAAAACAGTGAGGTTGTTCTACTAACATAATCATGTCTACTCCTAGTGTTGTTTCATGTAATGTGCAGGTTGATTTTGAAGAAAGGGAGCCTATAGTACTACCTGCACCACCACCACATCCATTGGAGGAGCATGCCATTGTGCCTAGTACTATGTCTTGTGATATGCAGGTTACTATTGAAGAAAGGGAGCCATCACTAGTACAACCTGTATCACCACTTGAAAGAGATGAATCAGTGCCTATTATATCTGAGGAGGATGTTATTGCTATTGGTGCTGATTTGGAGCTGCCACTAACAAGTACAACTTTTTGTGAGTCTACTAATGTGTTAGTTAATTCTTATGAGTTGATAACCACATATAGTTCACCACCATGTGATAGTTTGTATATTTCAAATTTGAGCATGTGGTTTTGATTTCACATAAAGAAGTGCTTGCTAAAATACCACCTATGAATATTGTTTATTCCATTATGTTACATGAACCAATTAATGTGCAATGTGCTATGAATAGGATTGCTGAAATTTCATATATAAATTCTAGCACTTATGCTACTTGTTTCACTTTTCATTTGGTTGGTTACTATAACATGAATGAAATTTTTATGGTGGATCACATATGCATAACTTGTGATAAAATGGCTGAATTAAACAATGTATTGCCTTGGGTAGATAGGTTACACTTTCCTACATATGAGCATGATTTTACACATATGTTTGGTTTGCCACAATACTTGTCACATATATGTGCTACTCAATTGTTCTTCACTTATATTTGCAAACTAAGTTGCAATTTTCATGATGAAATAATAAACCATGTTCCCACCTTTGAGTGTACTAATAAAAACAAATTTGATTATAGATCTTCTGTGAGAACACTTGGTTTGATCATAAACAATAAGAATTTATACATAGATGTTTCTCCTTATGATCACAACACTAAATGCACCCCATGATAGAAATATGTATTGTGCATACACGTTGTTCTTTCTGTTTCTTCCATGTTCAGATTACCACAAGACGAGGACGTCTTGTCATGAAGAAAGGGAGGATGATATGGATATAATAGGGGTCCATGAGGATTTTCCATGCTTTAATTGGAAGGAAATATTGAGCCTCACTGCTGTTCATGATAAGGTGAATTCTTTCCTAGTAATGCATGTTATTTGTGCTTATAAGAATTTTATACTACCTAAATCTCTATACTTATGTATGATTCAGGTTATTGATAACACAAGCATTATGGGAGGCAAGGAGCATGGAATCATGGAGCAAAGCATTGGAGAACTCATGGAAGAAGATGATCATGCAAGTCCAAGGGAGAAGGAGGAGGCAGAATAAAGATAGGAAGAATAATTGTATTTGTGTTCTCTCCAAACCTTAGACTATGTCTATGGTTAGGAGAGAGGCCCCTGCGAGTCCAATGTTGGTTCTCTCCAAACCTAAGACCATGTCTATGGTTAGGAGAGGGCCCTATGCGAGTCCAATAAGGCCCTGTGTGGCTGGTTGGCCGAATCCCCCTTGTGGGTCGGTTTGTATTGGTTTGGGTGCACCAAACCGTGTAGGATTAGGGTTGGGGCGCACCTCCCCCTCTCTTAGCCGCCACTCCCTCATATACCTCTTAGCCACGAAATTAGAGGTTAGACCAAGTTAAACATAAACCCTAGATTCCAGAATTGAACTATGTTCATCTGAATTTATCCCCACCAGTTTGGTGGAGTTACCCCTTGCAAATTCTGCGTGTTTCTGTTGTTCCATTGGGAATCAGTAGATACAGGACCACTCGTAGTCTTTGATTACGTTGTGCAAGTGTGTGGAGTTGAGAATATCCAAAGGGATTGAGAGCTGTTGCATTGGCATCAGGGATCAGCCGGAGAGATTTCAGCAAGACACAATTTATCCAACAAGTTATCGTGAGGGTTCATCGAGAAGATCGGGCAACCCCTTATCAAATAACTTAACTAGGTTTTTTATTAACAAATTTCTTGCTTAAAATTTAATTCTAAATTCATTTCTAGTAGATTCTTGTTCAAATAACTTAACTAGGTTTTTTATTAGTAAGTTCTTGATTAAAATTTAATTCTAAATTCATTGCTAGTAGAGTTCTTGTTCAAATAACTTAACTAGGTTTTTTATTAGTAAATTTCTTGTTTAAAATTTAATTCTAAATTCATTCCTAGTAGAATTCTTGTTCAAATAACTTGAACTAGGTTTTTTATTAGTAAGTTTCTTGCTTAAAATTTAATTCTAAATTCATTCCTAGTAGAATTCTTGTTCAAATAACTTAACTAGGTTTTTTATTAGTAAATTTCTTGCTTAAAATATAATTCTAAATTCATTCGTAGTAGAATTCTTGTTCAAATAACTTAACTAGGTTTTTTATTAGTAAATTTCTTGCTTAAATTTAATTCTAAATTCATTCCTAGTAGAATTCTTGTTCAAATAACTTAACTAGGTTTTTTATTAGTAACTTTCTTGCTTAAAATTTAATTCTAAATTCATTCGTAGTAGAATTCTTGTTCAAATAACTTAACTAGGTTTTTTATTAGTAAATTTCTTGCTTAAAATTTAAATCTAAATTCATTCCTAGTAGAATTCTTGTTCAAATAACTTAACTAGTTTTTTATTAGTAAATTTCTTGCTTAAAATTTAATTCTAAATTCATTCCTAGTAGAATTCTTGTTCAAATAACTTAACTAGGTTTTTTATTAGTAAATTTCTTGCTTAAAATTTAATTCTAAATTCATTCCTAGTAGAATTCTTGTTCAAATAACTTAACTAGGTTTTTTATTAGTAAATTTCTTGCTTAAAATTTAATTCTAAATTCATTCCTAGTAGAATTCTTGTTCAAATAACTTAACTAGGTTTTTTATTAGTAAGTTTCTTGCTTAAAATTTAATTCTAAATTCATTTCTAGTAAATTCTTGTTCAAATAACTTAACTAGGTTTTTATTAACAAATTTCTTGCTTAAAATTTAATTCTAAATTCATTTCTAGTAGATTGTTGTTCAAAGAACTTAACTAGGTTTTTTATTAGTAAGTTTCTTGATTAAAATTTAATTCTAAATTCATTGCTAGTAGAGTTCTTGTTCAAATAACTTAACTAGGTTTTTTATTAGTAAATTTCTTGCTTAAAATTTAATTCTAAATTCATTCCTAGTAGAATTCTTGTTCAAATAACTTAACTAGGTTTTTTATTAGTAAATTTCTTGCTTAAAATTTAATTCTAAATTCATTTCTAGTAGAATTCTTGTTCAAATAACTTAACTAGGTTTTTTATTAACAAATTTCTTCTTAAAATTTAATTCTAAATTCATTTCTAGTAGATTTTGTTCAAATAACTTAACTAGGTTTTTTATTAGTAAATTTCTTGCTTAAAATTTAATTCTAAATTCATTCCTAGTAGAATTCTTGTTCAAATAACTTAACTAGGTTTTTTATTAGTAAATTTCTTGCTTAAAATTTAATTCTAAATTCATTCCTAGTAGAATTCTTGTTCAAATAACTTAACTAGGTTTTTTTAGTAAGTTTCTTGATTAAAATTTAATTCTAAATTCATTCGTAGTAGAATTCTTGTTCAAATAACTTAACTAGGTTTTTTATTAGTAAATTTCTTGCTTAAAATTTAATTCTAAATTCATTCCTAGTAGAATTCTTGTTCAAATAACTTAACTAGGTTTTTTATTAACAAATTTCTTGCTTAAATTTAATTCTAAAATTCATTCCTAGTAGAATTCTCTTAACTAGTTTTTTATTAGTAAATTTCTTGCTTAAAATTTAATTCTAAATTCATTCCTAGTAGAATTCTTGTTCAAATAACTTGAACTAGGTTTTTTATTAGTAAATTGTTTGCTCAAAATGTTATTCTAAATTCATTCCTAGTAGAATTCTTGTTCAAATAACTTAACTAGTTTTTTATTAGTAAATTTCTTGCTTAAAATTTAATTCTAAATTCATTGCTAGTAGAGTTCTTGTTCAAATAACTTAACTAGGTTTTTATTAGTAATTCTAAATTCATTCCTAGTAGAATTCTTGTTCAAATAACTTGAACTAGGTTTTTTATTAGTAAGTTTCTTGCTTAAAATTTAATTTTAAATTCATTCCTAGTAGAATTCTTGTTCAAATAACTTAACTAGGTTTTTTATTAGTAAATTTCTTGCTTCAAATATAATTCTGAATTCATTCGTAGTAGAATTCTTGTTCAAATAACTTAACTAGGTTTTTTATTAGTAAATTTCTTGCTTAAAATTTAATTCTAAATTCATTTGTAGTAGAATTCTTGTTCAAATAACTTAACTAGGTTTTTTATTAACAAATTTCTTGCTTAAAATTTAATTCTAAATTCATTCCTAGTAGATTCTTGTTCAAATAACTTAACTAGGTTATTTATTAGTAAGGTTCTTGATTAAAATTTAATTCTAAATTCATTCCTAGTAGAATTCTTGTTCAAATAACTTAACTAGGTTTTATTAGTAAATTTCTTGCTTAAAATTTAATTCTAAATTCATTCCTAGTAGAATTCTTGTTCAAATAACTTAACTAGGTTTTTTATTAGTAACTTTCTTGCTTAAAATTTAATTCTAAATTCATTCGTAGTAGAATTCTTGTTCAAATAACTTAACTAGGTTTTTTATTAGTAAATTTCTTGCTTAAAATTTAAATCTAAATTCATTCCTAGTAGAATTCTTGTTCAAATAACTTAACTAGTTTTTTATTAGTAAATTTCTTGCTTAAAATTTAATTCTAAATTCATTCCTAGTAGAATTCTTGTTCAAATAACTTAACTAGGTTTTTTATTAGTAAATTTCTTGCTTAAAATTTAATTCTAAATTCATTCCTAGTAGAATTCTTGTTCAAATAACTTAACTAGGTTTTTTATTAGTAAATTTCTTGCTTAAAATTAATTCTAAATTCATTCCTAGTAGAATTCTTGTTCAAATAACTTAACTAGGTTTTTTATTAGTAAGTTTCTTGCTTAAAATTTAATTCTAAATTCATTTCTAGTAGAATTCTTGTTCAAATAACTTAACTAGGTTTTTTATTAACAAATTTCTTCTTAAAATTTAATTCTAAATTCATTTCTAGTAGATTTTTGTTCAAATAACTTAACTTTTTTTTTTAGTAAATTTCTTGCTTAAATTTAAATCTAAATTCATTCCTAGTAGAATTCTTGTTCAAATAACTTAACTAGTTTTTTATTAGTAAGTTTCTTGATTAAAATTTAATTCTAAATTCATTGCTAGAGTTCTTGTTCAAATAACTTAACTAGGTTATTTATTAGTAAGGTTCTTGATTAAAATTTAATTCTAAATTCATTCCTAGTAGAATTCTTGTTCAAATAACTTAACTAGGTTTTTTATTAGTAAATTTCTTGCTTAAAATTTAATTCTAAATTCATTTCTAGTAGAATTCTTGTTCAAATAACTTAACTAGGTTTTTTATTAACAAATTTCTTCTTAAAATTTAATTCTAAATTCATTTCTAGTAGAATTCTTGTTCAAATAACTTAACTAGGTTTTTATTAACAAATTTCTTCTTAAAATTTAATTCTAAATTCATTTCTAGTAGATTTTTGTTCAAATAACTTAACTAGGTTTTTATTAGTAAATTTCTTGCTTAAAATTTAAATCTAAATTCATTCCTAGTAGAATTCTTGTTCAAATAAACTTAACTAGTTTTTTATTAGTAAGTTCTTGATTAAATTTAATTCTAAATTCATTGCTAGTAGAGTTCTTGTTCAAATAACTTAACTAGGTTATTTATTAGTAGGTTCTTGATTAAAATTTAATTCTAAATTCATTCCTAGTAGAATTCTTGTTCAAATAACTTAACTAGGTTTTTTATTAGTAAATTTCTTGCTTAAAATTTAATTCTAAATTCATTCGTAGTAGAATTCTTGTTCAAATAACTTAACGAGGTTTTTTATTAGTAAATTTGTTGCTTAAAATTTTATTCTAAATTCATTCCTAGTAGAATTCTCTTAACTAGTTTTTTATTAGTAAATTTCTTGCTTAAAATTTAATTCTAAATTCATTCCTAGTAGAATTCTTGTTCAAATAACTTAACTAGGTTTTTTGTTAGTAAATTTCTTGCTTAAAATTTAATTCTAAATTCATTCCTAGTAGAATTCTTGTTCAAATAACATAAACTAGGTTTTTTATTAACAAATTTCTTGCTTAAAATTTAATTCTAAATTCATTCCTAGTAGAATTCTCTTAATTAGTTTTTTATTAGTAAATTCTTGCTTAAAATTTAATTCTAAATTCATTCCTAGTAGAATTCTTGTTCAAATAACTTAACTAGGTTTTTATTAGTAAATTTCTTGCTTAAAATTTAATTCTAAATTCATTCCTAGTAGAATTCTTGTTCAAATAACTTAACTAGGTTTTTTATTAACAAATTTCTTGCTTAAAATTTAATTCTAAATTCATTCCTAGTAGAATTCTCTTAACTAGTTTTTTATTAGTAAATTTCTTGCTTAAAATTTAATTCTAAATTCATTCCTAGTAAAATTCTTGTTCAAATAACTTGAACTAGGTTTTTTATTAGTAAATTGTTTGCTCAAAATGTTATTCTAAATTCATTCCTAGTAGAATTCTTGTTCAAATAACTTAACTAGGAATGAATCAGTAAATTTCTTGCTTAAAATTTAATTCTAAATTCATTGCTAGTAGAGTTCTTGTTCAAATAACTTAACTAGGTTTTTATTAGTAAATTTCTTGTTTAAAATTTAATTCTAAATTCATTCCTAGTAGAATTCTTGTTCAAATAACTTGAACTAGGTTTTTTATTAGTAAGTTTCTTGCTTAAAATTTAATTTTAAATTCATTCCTAGTAGAATTCTTGTTCAAATAACTTAACTAGGTTTTTTATTAGTAAATTTCTTGCTTAAAATAATTCTAAATTCATTCCTAGTAGAATTCTTGTTCAAATAACTTAACTAGGTTTTTTATTAGTAAATTTCGTGCTTAAACTTTAATTCTAAATTCATTCCTAGTAGAATTCTTGTTCAAATAACTTAACTAGGTTTTTTATTAGTAACTTTCTTGCTTAAAATTTAATTCTAAATTCATTCCTAGTACAATTCTTGTTCCAATAACTTAACTAGGTTTTTTTAGTAAGTTTCTTGCTTAAAATTTAATTCTAAATTCATTCCTAGTAGAATTCTCTTAACTAGTTTTTATTAGTAAATTTCTTGCTTAAAATTTAATTCTAAATTCATTCCTAGTAGAATTCTTGTTCAAATAACTTGAACTAGGTTTTTATTAGTAAATTGTTTGCTCAAAATGTTATTCTAAATTCATTCCTAGTAGAATTCTTGTTCAAATAACTTAACTAGTTTTTTATTAGTAAATTTCTTGCTTAAAATTTAATTCTAAATTCATTGCTAGTAGAGTTCTTGTTCAAATAACTTAACTAGGTTTTTATTAGTAAATTTCTTGTTTAAAATTTAATTCTAAATTCATTCCTAGTAGAATTCTTGTTCAAACAACTTGAACTAGGTTTTTTATTAGTAAGTTTCTTGCTTAAAATTTAATTTTAAATTCATTCCTAGTAAATTCTTGTTCAAATAACTTAACTAGGTTTTTTATTAGTAAATTTCTTGCTTAAAATTTAATTCTAAATTCATTCGTAGTAGAATTCTTGTTCAAATAACTTAACTAGGTTTTTTATTAGTAAATTTCTTGCTTAAAATTAAATCTAAATTCATTCCTAGTAAATTCTTGTTCAAATAACTTAACTAGTTTTTTATTAGTAAATTTCTTGCTTAAAATTTAATTCTAAATTCATTCCTAGTAGAATTCTTGTTCAAACAACTTGAACTAGGTTTTTTATTAGTAAGTTTCTTGCTTAAAATTTAATTTTAAATTCATTCCTAGTAGAATTTGTTCAAATAACTTAACTAGGTTTTTTATTAGTAACTTTCTTGCTTAAAATTTAATTCTAAATTCATTCGTAGTAGAATTCTTGTTCAAATAACTTAACTAGGTTTTTTATTAGTAAATTTCTTGCTTAAAATTTAAATCTAAATTCATTCCTGATAAGGGGTGGCCCAATCTTCTCAGTGAACTCACAGATAACTTCTGTATTGATAACTAGTGCGCCACTAAGAACTCTCCGGCTGATCCCTGATGCCAATGCAAAAGATAGCAACCCAATGGATATTCTCAACTCCACACTCTTGCACAAGTAATCCACCGACTACAAGTGGTTCTGTACCGTCTTATTCCCAGTGGAACAGCAGGTATCACGTAAAGTTTGCAGATGAACTTCCAGATGAAAGGCTTACAAGCAGTTTCAATCTAGAGGTCTAGGGTTTTTGGTTTTAACGTAGTCTAATCTATTCCACACGCAGGTGGTAGCTATATGAGGGAGGGGTGCGGCCACAAGCTCCTTGCGCAAGCAAACCCTCTCCTACATGACTAGGACTCCTATTTCCTAACACATATGGATACAAACCGACCCCACACAAAGGGGTGCGGCCATATTGGTATACAGACCAATTGGACTCGTTTGGAAACTGGCAGAAAACTATTCGTGGCTTGTTTCGGTCACCACGGCTTGCACGAGCCGAATCTTGATGGGGCCGGATTCATTGGAAAGCCCCATCAAATTCCCTGTCCGTAGAGTGCTTGTTTGCTGTATTTGGAGCCCGTATGAAGAATCCATGACTATTTCAAATTCGGGACTCCTGGCAGTCCGAACTGAAACATCAATTCCTTGTAGTTGTTTTCCATGCCTCCTTCTTCTGCTCCTTGCTTCCTCTTCTCCGTCCATGTTTGTGTTATCAATAAACCTAATCATACATATCATAGGCTTAGGTAGTAAACGTTCTCACAAAACAAACATTATTTATTAATAGGAAAGAATTCACCTTATAATAAACATCAGTGAGACTCAATATTTCCTTCCAACTCAAGCATGAATAAACCTCATGGACCTCTATTATGTCCATATCATCCTCCCTTTCTTCAAGACAAGCCGTCCTCGGCTTGTAGTAAGCTGAAAGTGGAAGAAACAAAAAGAACAACGTATATGCACAATACAAATATCTATAATGAGGTGCATTAGTTGTTATCATATCATAAAATTGTGCCCTAGACATGTGACCACGAATTTTGCTTAAAAACATCACATAATTGTCATAGCACTCCATAAAATAGCAATCACAATTGCAAATATAAGTGAAGCTCAATAAATCATGATCAAAATGAGAATCATATGTGTATATATTTTTATTGTTTAGTACAATTCAAGTATTCTCACAGAAGATCTATGATCAAATTTATGTTTATTACTACACTCAAAGGTGGGAACATGCTTATTATTTTCATCATGAAAATTGCAACTTAATTTGCAAATATAAGTGAAGAGCAATTTATTAGCACATGTATGTGACAAGTATTGTGGCAAACCAAACATATGTGTAAAATCATGTTCATAGTAGGAAGTTCTAGCTTATGTACCCAAGGTAAAACAATGTTCAATTCAGCCACTTTATCACAAGTTATGCATATATGATCCACTATAAAAATTCCACTCATGTTATAGTCACCAATCAAGTTAAAAGTGAAAGAAGAAACATAATTGCTAGAATTTACATATGAAATTTCAGCAACCTTTTTCATAGCACTTTGCACATTAATTGATTCATTTAACATGATGTAATCCACAATATCATTAGGTGGTATTTTTAGCAAGTACTTCTTTATGTGAAATCAAACCACATGATTAAATTTCGAAATTAGCACATTATCACATGTAGTTGGACTATCTATGCTTGTTACTCACAAGAATCAACTAGCAATTAGTGGGTTCACATAAATCAATACTTGAGAGGGGTAATACGAAATCAGCACCTTTATTAATAGCATCCTCCTCAGAATAATTAGGTACCAATTCAACTATCTCAAGTGGTGATGCAGGTTCTACTTGTTGTGGCTCCCTTTCTTCAAAAGTAACCTGCATATCACAAGAAACAAAACTAGGCACAATGGTATGCTCCTCCAATGAATGTGATGGTGGTGGTGGTGTAGGTTGTACTATAGGCTCCCTTTCTTCAAAAGCAACCTGCACATCACAAGACACAACACTAGGAGTAGACATAGTTACATTAGTAGAAACAGCCTCATAGGTCTTCTTAACCTCTACAGATCTCATAACCAATGGTTGATGTCTAATTCTTTTAAATGTTGTAGGACTTTCATGTATTATCCAATCTCTCTTTTTATTCCAAAAGAATTGTAAATCAGGATAAATGGCTATCAAAATTAACCTTATAGATAGTGCACCAAGAATCACTCAACAAAAGGTGACAACAAGTAAATGCTCTAGGAAACACATGACACCTAACTAGTATTTTATGATCATGAATAGTTAACGGAATGAAAGTAGCATGAGTAATGGGAAGTGGAGCACCATTAGTTTCTAACATAAATGAAGTGCGAGTTGCATAAGTTGTCAACTGTAATGCTTCAACAACCTCAATACTAACAAAACTATACCACCGTGTACCCTTATCAAGAGTAATAGCAACAGTACTACCATTGATGTCTCCGCTGAAGTGGAACAAATTTGGTGCAAGTATTCCACTAGAATCCTCCTCCCAGAAAGCATCACTGCATACAGAAGAACTAGAAAACTCCATTGATTAACTTGTTAGTAACAAAATAACAATGGGATGTGGTGTTCTCTCACAACTCACTCAAAAATCTAGCAAGACAATAGATTATCTTACCGTTCCAAAGTGAATAGAAATACTTACCAACAAGTAGTGGCAACTAATATGCTTTGATGTGAAGAAGAGAATACCCAGTGATCAGGATATAATAGGGGTCCATGGTGAATGTACATGCTTGAGTTGGAAGGAAATATTGAGCCTCACTGATGATGATTATAAGGTGAATTCTTTCCTATTAATAAATATTGTTTGTGATTATAAGAATGTTATACTACCTAAGCTATTGCATTATGTATTAGCAGGGTTATTGTTAACACAAACATGGATGGAGGAAGACCTCAAGACTTGCTGGAAAACAACATGGAGATGATGGAAAACAAACTTACAAATGTTGAAAACAAATGTGCAAGTGTGGAAAACAACTCCAGGAATGTTCTTCCACACTAAGGAATGGTGAAAACAAGAGGAGGGCGCCCCGTTGAAGATCAATGCGCCATATATAAAGTCCTAATTCAATTAGGCATGGCCTGTATGCCATAATGGCCGAACCCCCTAAAGTTGGGTCGGTTTGTATCCCTTCCTAGTCCAAGTAGGAGTCCTAGTAGAGTCCTCCTAGTCCAAGTAGGAGTCCTAGTCCTAGTAGGAGAGGTCCTTGTGCAAGGAGCCCTCCACCTATATACTCCCCACCTGCGTGTGGAAGAGGGAGAACAAGTTTAAACCAAAACCAATGAAACCCTAGCCTCTAGTTTGTATTGCTGCTAAGCATACTACTTGAAGTTTACCCTGCAAAGTTGCGTGATATCTTGTTATTCCATCTGGGAATAGGGGGATACAGGACCACTTGTGATCTTTGATTACTGGTGCAAGAGTGTGTAGTTGAGAATATCCAAAGAGCTTGATTGTTGTTGCATCTGGCAACAGGGGTCTGCTAAGTGAGAGGTCTCAGTGTAGCACTAGTTATCCAATTATCAGAAAAATACAAAAAGAGAGAGAAGCTCATTGAGAAGATCGGGCCACCCCATATCATCTTGGTATCAGATTCTCAGGTTTACTCGGTGAGCAAATTTATCCCTAGTTTAGTTGTTTTTATTTCCTATCCAGAAAAAGCCCCACAAAAATATTAGATTTTAGTTTTGCCAGAGCCTAGATCAACACCAATTTGCATCTACTAGTTGCTGTTTCTTGTTGATTTGCGTTCCTGTTTTTCTTTTTTATCTTTTTAGGGTTCATCGTGTTCATCTTTTGCTAGATCTATACTGAAAATTTCACCAAAAATATTTGCCATAGCCACCATCAGATTCCACCGCGCGCGTCGTTATCCTATTCCCTCTCGGTTCCGACCAAAAACTGCTACCGGCCACCTGCCGATTCGCTGGATATCCGTGCGTTTCCATTGACTTTCGGAATCCGAGCCCCACAGAAACTGCGCGCGTTTTTTTTTCGCCTTCCAACCAACCGCTACGCGCCAACTATCCGAGCGATCCGCCCAGGCGCCACTTTGTCCATATCTGCTCGGATTCGCCGCCGCGCGTGTGAATTCCACTCCTGTCCTACTCGCGAGCGATCCGCGTTGGTTGTCTATACGCGTTGCGGGCCTACGTGCCTCTCGCGGAGTCCGAGGGCCACGCGCATCGCGCGCTGGTTCCAAATCTCGATCCCTGAAAACCGCGTCGCTCACCATCACGTAATCCCGCCCGAACGCGCGCAGCCAAACCGCTACCCGCCAAATCCTACGCGCACGCGTCCAAGTCCACGCTTTTTTTTTCTTCCTCATCGCTGGTCCCAAAAGGCACAACCGCGCGCGCACTCCCTGTCTCTGTCGCAATCAGCCACCGTCCCTCATCGCTGGCCCATCTGATTAGTTCCGTGACTCAAAACCAGGTACCGACCAACACGCACAGAGTCGACCGGCTCCAAGTTCGAGCCCATCGCTACTGCGTCGTCTCCGTTGATCCATACGCGCCAATCACGAGCGCTACCAGGCACTGGTCCAAAAATCGTTAGGTGGGCATCAAAAGTTACACCACACACGCAGCAAATCACACACCCACGTACAAATCTGATCTTTGATAAGCCCTAGCTACAGCCATTCTACAGCAAATTTAGGTCCCCAAAACCCAAAGACTAGCTGTTTTATTGCTCTACAGGCTGCTCAATTTGATCATTCTTGTCCATATTTCTGCTCCTAGTTGATTCAAAGGCCATTGAAAAAGTACAAAAAAAATAGAAAGAGAGAAAAAGCAAAAAGAGGCCGAGACATACTATCACTAGTGGAAGCCAATCATCTTGGATATTTTTGTGGACATTTGAGCAATCTTGTGCCTGTTTTTATAGAGTATTTGCTAGTGTCTCCAGTGCTTGCAATAACTCTTCCATATAATTGCTAAGCCACATTTGTCTCCCAGAGTGAGTGCGTTTCCTTTAGCATTTTTCATCACATTAGAACAGTGCATTGGAGTTGTTATTTTGGTGTTGTTAGGAATCCCAACCAAGCCCACCAAAAACCCTGTTGCATTGTGATACTTGATAGCTCGGATTATTCTCTTCTCACACTCAAGCACATTATTCATTGCTCCTTGTTGGTAAGTTGATCCTTTTCACTCTTGGAACATTAAGTGAAGCCATCTTTGCTTGGTTTTGAGTGAGTTGTGAGAGGCACCAACCTATTGTTATTTTGTTTCTAACAAATTAATCAATGGGTTTTCCTAGTGTTGATGCTTGCAGTGCTACGTTTTGGAAGGAGGATGCTAGTGGGATTCCAGCAAAAGATTTTTTTCCTTCACGGCAGACATCAATGAAAGTAAGGTTGCTATTACCCTTGATAAAGGTACACGGTATAATTTTGTTAGTCCTGAGGTTGTTGAAGAATTGCAGCTGGTTCCACGCACATATGATCCATTTAGGTTACCTACATATGATGATGAACTTATTATTACTCACATAGTCTTTGTTCCTTTAACCATTCATGGCCATAAGGAGAAAATTTTATGTTATGTGATGCCTAGAGATATTATTTGTTCTCATCTTTTGTTGGGACAACAATGGTGCACTAAATATAGAGTTAATTTTGATAGCCATTATCCTGATTTACAATTATTTTGGAACAATAAGAAAAATTGGATAATACATACACGGCTTACACAATTTCAAAGAATTAGACATCAACCCTTAATTTCTGCTCAAATGCTTGAAAAACAAAGACTTGAAAAACTTGAGATGCAAAGAATTGAGCGTTTAGTTATGGGATTTGTCGAGGTTGAGAAGACATGTGAGGTTGTTTCTACTAACGTAATCATGTCTACTCCTAGTGTTGTTTCTTGTGATATGCAGGTTACTTTTGAAGAAAGGGAGCCACCTCAACTACAACCTGCATCACCACTTGAGATAGATGAATGGGTACCTACTAAATCTGAGGAGGATGTCATTGATAAAGGTGCTAATTTCGAGCTACAAACTTCAAGTGCTGAATTTTGTGAGTCCACTAAATTGCTAGTTGATTCTTACGAGTTAACAAGCATAGATAGTCCACCTACATGTGATAATGTGCTAATTTCAAAATTTAATCATGTGGTTTTGATTTCACATAAGGAAGTACTTGCTAAAATACCACCTAATGATATTGTGAATTACATCATGTTAAATGAACCAATTAATGTGCATGTGCTATGAAAAAGGTTGCTGAAATTTCATATGTCAATTCTAGCACCTATGCTTCTTGTTTCACTTTTAATTTGATTGGTGACTATAACATGGATGAAATTTTTATGGTGGATCAAATATGTATTACTTGTGATAAAATGGCCGAATTAAACATTGTGTTACCTTGGTTAGATGGTTTACAATTTCCTACATGTGATTTTACACATATGTTTGGTTTGCCACAAAACTTGTTAAGTACATGTGCTAATAAATTATACTTCACCTATATTTGCAAATTGAGTTGCAACTGTTATAATGAGAATAATAAACTTGTTAACACCTTTGAGTGTACTACTAAAAATAGATTTGATCATAGATCTTCTGTGAGAACACTTGATTTGATACTAAACAATAAAATTTATACATACATGTCTCTCCTTTGATCATGATTTAATGAGCTTCACTTATATTTGCAATTGTGATTGCTATTTTATGGAGTGCTATGACAATTATGTGATGTTTACAAGCAAAATTCGTGGTCACATGTCTAGGGCACAATTTTATGATATTATAACAACTAATGCACCTCATTATAGATATATGTATTGTGCATACACGTTGTTCTTTTTGTTTATTCCACTTTCAGCATACAACAAGCCGAGGACGTCTTGTCTTGAAGAAAGGGAGGATGATCAGGATATAATAGGGGTCCATGGTGAATGTACATGCTTGAGTTGGAAGGAAATATTGAGCCTCACTGATGATGATTATAAGGTGAATTCTTTCCTATTAATAAATATTGTTTGTGATTATAAGAATGTTATACTACCTAAGCTATTGCATTATGTATTAGCAGGGTTATTGTTAACACAAACATGGATGGAGGAAGACCTCAAGACTTGCTGGAAAACAACATGGAGATGATGGAAAACAAACTTACAAATGTTGAAAACAATGTGCAAGTGTGGAAAACAACTCCAGGAATGTTCTTCCACACTAAGTGAAAACAAGAGGAGGGCGCCCGTTGAAGATCAATGCGCCATATATAAAGTCCTAATTCAATTAGGCATGGCCTGTATGCCATAATGGCCGAACCCCCTAAAGTTGGGTCGGTTTGTATCCCTTCCTAGTCCAAGTAGGAGTCCTAGTAGAGTCCTCCTAGTCCAAGTAGGAGTCTAGTCCTAGTAGGAGAGGTCCTTGTGCAAGGAGCCCTCCACCTATATATACTCCCCACCTGCGTGTGGAAGAGGGAGAACAAGTTTAAACCAAAACCAATGAAACCCTAGCCTCTAGTTTGTATTGCTGCTAAGCATACTACTTGAAGTTTACCCTGCAAAGTTGCGTGATATCTTGTTATTCCATCTGGGAATAGGGGGATACAGGACCACTTGTGATCTTTGATTACGGTGCAAGAGTGTGTAGTTGAGAATATCCAAAGAGCTTGATTGTTGTTGCATCTGGCAACAGGGGTCTGCTAAGTGAGAGGTCTCAGTGTAGCACTAGTTATCCAATTATCAGAAAAATACAAAAAGAGAGAGAAGCTCATTGAGAAGATCGGCCACCCATATCACCCAGGGTGCTAACAATCACAAGACAAACAAGGTATATGGTGGGCTTGGTATGGATACCTAACAACACCAAAATAACAATTCCTATTTGCTGTCCAATGTGATATAAAAAGCACAGGAAACACACACCAAGTATGGAGACAAATGTGGCAATGCAAATATATGGAGGAAATTTTGCAATGCACTGGAAAGACACTAGCCAAGCTCAAATAATATTCAGGCACAAGATTGCTCAATGGTGTGTCAATATAGCAATGATGAAAACAGCTCCAAAAATATATCAATGTATCTCAAGGCCTTTTTGCTTTTTCTCTATTTTGTTTTTCTCTTTTTTCTGTTTTCTCTTTTTTTTTTTAATACTTTTTACTGGCCAAATAACAACACTAGGAGCAGTACTGTCAAGTGATAACAATGCTATGAATAATGTGACACAAATATATGATAAAGAGCAGCCTGAAAACGAGCAAAATATAGCTAGTCTTATGGGTTGTGTACCTAAAATTTTGCTGTAGAAAGGCTCTGGCTAAGGCTCACAAAGTTCAGCAGAAAAATCTAGGAAGAAAATAGCTCACGATGTGTGGCCGGCAACACGTAACAAGTCCACGCGGCAAATAACAGTATGCGGGGGCAAATAGCAGTACTAGCAGATGCTTTCTGTTTGAGGCAAACGGGAGCAGCGGTTTCCGCGCGTGCGAGTAGCGACGCAATGATTGGAAAACAGCAATAGCGCGTGGTCTGCGTGTGGCCCAGGTGAACTTTGCTGGTAGCACTAAAATAATCCGGACGGGAGTTGGAGGGACGGAAACGTGGACTGTCGGATCCCTGCCAACGCGGAAACAGTAGCGATTATAGGGGAGCAGCGACCAACGAAACCGACAAGGATAGCGCCTAGGGCTCGGATTCCAAGGCGATTATGGGGTCGCGCAAGTCAACGATGCGCGCGCGCGGAGACAGGGAAAATAAATGCGCGTTTTTTTGTCTCTTTTGGCAGGTAGTGGTTAACTGCGCGGAAATCGCTCGATGGGGGTTCGCTCGACGGGATTCGCTCGCCTGGCCGCGCGTGGACCAAGTCCAGGACAAAGCGAGCAGCAACGAGGTGGGCCGCGCGACACGGAAAACGTGCGAGCGGGATTGGCGTGGAACCAGCGCGGAGTATTCCTATGGAATCTGTTCCGATGCAAGTGGGGCTCGCGGGGACCTGAGTGTGCGATGCGGCTGGATTCGACAGAAACCGCGTGGACTTCTGCCGCGGATAGTGCGTGGATTGGCGCGGAAAGCAACGCGGAGCGCGGCGCGATTCTGTTGTGGACAGCGATGGGTATGCGACAGCGTGGCGTGGATGTTTGGCGCGGAACCTGCTGGCGCACGGAAACCTACGCGGAAAAGAAACCGACAGCGATAAAGAGCATGCGTGGGCGGCGTTTTTGGCAGGTACTGATCGGAAAAGTGGATGCACGCGAATATGGACAGAAACAAGCGGATGCCCAATGATTGAAAACAGCGCGCGACAATGGATCTAGGGCAATGCGCAGTAGGTTTGGGCAATATTTTTGGCGAATTTTCGGTATAATCTAAACAAAAGATGAACTAGATGAACCCTAACCCTAACTCGAAAATTTCAAGCACAAAAGGAGAAAAGAAACACAAAATCAACACGAACAGCAACTAGGGATTGCAAATTGGGGATGATCTAAGGCGATGGCAATGATCTACTCTATTTTTGTGGGGCAATTTTCTGGATAGGTAATAAAAACACTCAAAGTAAAGGTAAAATTTGATAGCTCACCGAGGCAACCTGTAAATCTGATACCAAGATGATAAGGGGTGGCCCAATCTTCTCAGTGAACTCACAGATAACTTCTGTATTGATAACTAGTGCGCCACTAAGAACTCTCCGGCTGATCCCTGATGCCAATGCAAAAGATAGCAACCCAATGGATATTCTCAACTCCACACTCTTGCACAAGTAATCCACCGACTACAAGTGGTTCTGTACCGTCTTATTCCCAGTGGAACAGCAGGTATCACGTAAAGTTTGCAGATGAACTTCCAGATGAAAGGCTTACAAGCAGTTTCAATCTAGAGGTCTAGGGTTTTTGGTTTTAACGTAGTCTAATCTATTCCACACGCAGGTGGTAGCTATATATGAGGGAGGGGTGCGGCCACAAGCTCCTTGCGCAAGCAAACCCTCTCCTACATGACTAGGACTCCTATTTCCTAACACATATGGATACAAACCGACCCCACACACAAAGGGGTGCGGCCATATTGGTATACAGACCAATTGGACTCGTTTTGGAAACTGGCAGAAAACTATTCGTGGCTTGTTTCGGTCACCACGGCTTGCACGAGTCGAATTTCTTGATGGGGCCGGATTCATTGGAAAGCCCATCAAATTCCCTGTCCGTAGAGTGCTTGTTTGCTGTATTTGGAGCCCGTATGAAGAATCCATGACTATTTCAAATTCGGGACTCCTGGCAGTCCGAACTGAAACATCAATTCCTTGTAGTTGTTTTCCATGCCTCCTTCTTCTGCTCCTTGCTTCCTCTTCTCCGTCCATGTTTGTGTTATCAATAAACCTAATCATACATATCATAGGCTTAGGTAGTATAACGTTCTCACAAACACAAACATTATTTATTAATAGGAAAGAATTCACCTTATAATAAACATCAGTGAGACTCAATATTTCCTTCCAACTCAAGCATGAATAAACCTCATGGACCTCTATTATGTCCATATCAATTCCTAGTAGAATTCTTGTTCAAATAACTTAACTAGTTTTTTATTAGTAAATTTCTTGCTTAAAATTTAATTCTAAATTCATTCCTAGTAGAATTCTTGTTCAAATAACTTAACTAGGTTTTTTATTAGTAAATTTCTTGCTTAAAATTTAATTCTAAATTCATTCCTAGTAGAATTCTTGTTCAAATAACTTAACTAGGTTTTTTATTAGTAAATTTCTTGCTTAAAATTTAATTCTAAATTCATTCCTAGTAGAATTCTTGTTCAAATAACTTAACTAGGTTTTTTATTAGTAAGTTTCTTGCTTAAAATTTAATTCTAAATTCATTTCTAGTAGAATTCTTGTTCAAATAACTTAACTAGGTTTTTTATTAACAAATTTCTTCTTAAAATTTAATTCTAAATTCATTTCTAGTAGATTTTTGTTCAAATAACTTAACTAGGTTTTTTATTAGTAAATTTCTTGCTTAAAATTTAAATCTAAATTCATTCCTAGTAGAATTCTTGTTCAAATAACTTAACTAGTTTTTTATTAGTAAGTTTCTTGATTAAAATTTAATTCTAAATTCATTGCTAGTAGAGTTCTTGTTCAAATAACTTAACTAGGTTATTTATTAGTAAGGTTCTTGATTAAAATTTAATTCTAAATTCATTCCTAGTAGAATTCTTGTTCAAATAACTTAACTAGGTTTTTTATTAGTAAATTTCTTGCTTAAAATTTAATTCTAAATTCATTTCTAGTAGAATTCTTGTTCAAATAACTTAACTAGGTTTTTTATTAACAAATTTCTTCTTAAAATTTAATTCTAAATTCATTTCTAGTAGAATTCTTGTTCAAATAACTTAACTAGGTTTTTTATTAACAAATTTCTTCTTAAAATTTAATTCTAAATTCATTTCTAGTAGATTTTTGTTCAAATAACTTAACTAGGTTTTTTATTAGTAAATTTCTTGCTTAAAATTTAAATCTAAATTCATTCCTAGTAGAATTCTTGTTCAAATAACTTAACTAGTTTTTTATTAGTAAGTTTCTTGATTAAAATTTAATTCTAAATTCATTGCTAGTAGAGTTCTTGTTCAAATAACTTAACTAGGTTATTTATTAGTAAGGTTCTTGATTAAAATTTAATTCTAAATTCATTCCTAGTAGAATTCTTGTTCAAATAACTTAACTAGGTTTTTTATTAGTAAATTTCTTGCTTAAAATTTAATTCTAAATTCATTCGTAGTAGAATTCTTGTTCAAATAACTTAACGAGGTTTTTTATTAGTAAATTTGTTGCTTAAAATTTTATTCTAAATTCATTCCTAGTAGAATTCTCTTAACTAGTTTTTTATTAGTAAATTTCTTGCTTAAAATTTAATTCTAAATTCATTCCTAGTAGAATTCTTGTTCAAATAACTTAACTAGGTTTTTTGTTAGTAAATTTCTTGCTTAAAATTTAATTCTAAATTCATTCCTAGTAGAATTCTTGTTCAAATAACATAACTAGGTTTTTTATTAACAAATTTCTTGCTTAAAATTTAATTCTAAATTCATTCCTAGTAGAATTCTCTTAATTAGTTTTTTATTAGTAAATTTCTTGCTTAAAATTTAATTCTAAATTCATTCCTAGTAGAATTCTTGTTCAAATAACTTAACTAGGTTTTTTATTAGTAAATTTCTTGCTTAAAATTTAATTCTAAATTCATTCCTAGTAGAATTCTTGTTCAAATAACTTAACTAGGTTTTTTATTAGTAAATTTCTTGCTTAAAATTTAATTCTAAATTCATTCCTAGTAGAATTCTTGTTCAAATAACTTAACTAGGTTTTTTATTAGTAAGTTTCTTGCTTAAAATTTAATTCTAAATTCATTTCTAGTAGAATTCTTGTTCAAATAACTTAACTAGGTTTTTTATTAACAAATTTCTTCTTAAAATTTAATTCTAAATTCATTTCTAGTAGTTTTGTTCAAATAACTTAACTAGGTTTTTTATTAGTAAATTTCTTGCTTAAAATTTAAATCTAAATTCATTCCTAGTAGAATTCTTGTTCAAATAACTTAACTAGTTTTTTATTAGTAAGTTTCTTGATTAAAATTTAATTCTAAATTCATTGCTAGTAGAGTTCTTGTTCAAATAACTTAACTAGGTTATTTATTAGTAAGGTTCTTGATTAAAATTTAATTCTAAATTCATTCCTAGTAGAATTCTTGTTCAAATAACTTAACTAGGTTTTTTATTAGTAAATTTCTTGCTTAAAATTTAATTCTAAATTCATTTCTAGTAGAATTCTTGTTCAAATAACTTAACTAGGTTTTTTATTAACAAATTTCTTCTTAAAATTTAATTCTAAATTCATTTCTAGTAGAATTCTTGTTCAAATAACTTTAACTAGTTTTTTATTAGTAAATTTCTTGCTTAAAATTTAATTCTAAATTCATTCCTAGTAGAATTCTTGTTCAAATAACTTAACTAGGTTTTTTTATTAGTAAATTTCTTGTTTAAAATTTAATTCTAAATTCATTCCTAGTAGAATTCTTGTTCAAATAACTTGAACTAGGTTTTTATTAGTAAAATTTCTTGCTTAAAATTTAATTCTAAATTCATTCCTAGTAGAATTCTTGTTCAAATAACTTAACTAGGTTTTTTATTAGTAAATTTCTTGCTTAAAATTTAATTCTAAATTCATTCCTAGTAGAATTCTTGTTCAAATAACATAACTAGGTTTTTTATTAACAAATTTCTTGTGTAAAATTTAATTCTAAATTCATTCCTAGTAGAATTCTCTTAACTAGTTTTTTATTAGAAAATTTCTGCTTAAAATTTAATTCTAAATTCATTCCTAGTAGAATTCTCTTAACTAGTTTTTTATTAGTAAATTTCTTGCTTAAAATTTAATTCTAATTCATTCCTAGTAGAATTCTTGTTCATATAACTTAACTAGGTTTTTTATTAACAAATTTCTTGCTTTAAAATTAATTCTTAATTCATTCCTAGTAGATTCTTGTTCAAATAACTTAACTAGGTTTTTTATTAGTAAGTTTCTTGATTAAAATTTAATTCTAAATTCATTCCTAGTAGAATTTCTTGTTCAAATAACTTAACTAGGTTTTTTATTAGTAATTTCTTGTTTAAAATTTAATTCTAAATTCATTCCTAGTAGAATTCTTGTTCAAATAACTTAACTAGGTTTTTTATTAGTAAATTTCTTGTTTAAAATTTAATTCTAAATTTCATTCCTAGTAGAATTCTTGTTCAAATAACTTAACTAGGTTTTTTATTAGTAAATTGCTTGCTTAAAATTTAATTCTAAATTCATTCCTAGTAGAATTCTTGTTCAAATAATTAACTAGGTTTTTTATTAGTAGTAAATTTCTTGCTTAAAATTTAATTCTAAATTCATTTCTAGTAGAATTCTTGTTCAAATAACTTAACTAGGTTTTTTGTTAACAAATTTCTTGCTTAAAAATTTAATTCTAAATTCATTTCTAGTAGATTCTTGTTCAAATACTTAACTAGGTTTTTTATTAGTAAGTTTCTTGCTTAAATTTAATTCTAAATTCATTTCTAGTAGAGTTCTTGTTCAAATAACTTAACTAGGTTTTTTATTAGTAAATTTCTTGTTTAAATTTAATTCTAAATTCATTCCTAGTAGAATTCTTGTTCAAATAACTTAACTAGGTTTTTTATTAGTAAATTTCTTGTTTAAATTAATTCTAAATTCATTTCTAGTAGAATTCTTGTTCAAAATAACTTGAACTAGGTTTTTTATTAGTAAATTTCTTGCTTAAAATATAATTCTAAATTCATTCTAGTAGAATTCTTGTTCAAATAACTTAACTAGGTTTTTTATTAGTAAATTTCTTGCTTAAAATTTAATTCTAAATTCATTCCTAGTAGAATTCTTGTTCAAATAACTTAACTAGGTTTTTATTAGTAAATTTCTTGCTTAAAATTTAATTCTAAATTCATTCCTAGTAGAATTCTTGTTCAAATAACTTAACTAGGTTTTTTATTAGTAAACTTCTTGCTTAAAATTTAATTCTAAATTCATTCCTAGTAATTCTTGTTCAAATAACATAACTAGGTTTTTTATTACAAATTTCTTGCGTTAAAATTAATTCTAAATTCATTCCTAGTAGAATTCTCTTAACTAGTTTTTTATTAGTAAATTTCTTGCTTAAAATTTAATTCTAAATTCATTCCTAGTAGAATTCTTGTTCATATAACTTAACTAGGTTTTTTATTAACAAATTTCTTGCTTAAAATTTAATTCTTAATTCATTCTAGTAGTTCTTGTTCAAATAACTTAACTAGGTTTTTTATTAGTAAGTTTCTTGATTAAAATTTAATTCTAAATTCATTCCTAGTAGAATTCTTGTTCAAATAACTTAACTAGGTTTTTTATTAGTAAATTTCTTGTTTAAAATTTAATTCTAAATTCATTCCTAGTAGAATTCTTGTTCAAATAACTTAACTAGGTTTTTTATTAGTAAATTTCTTGTTTAAAATTTAATTCTAAATTCATTCTAGTAGAATTTTTGTTCAAATAACTTGAACTAGGTTTTTTATTAGTAAATTTCTTGCTTAAAATTTATTCAAATTCATTCCTAGTAGAATTCTTGTTCAAATAACTTAACTAGGTTTTTTATTAGTAAATTTCTTGCTTAAAATTTAATTCTAAATTCATTCCTAGTAGAATTCTTGTTCAAATAACATAACTAGGTTTTTAATTAACAAATTTCTTGTGTAAAATTTAATTCTAAATTCATTCCTAGTAGAATTCTCTTAACTGTTTTTATTAGTAAATTTCTTGCTTAAAATTTAATTCTAAATTCATTCCTAGTAGATTCTTGTTCAAATAACTTAACTAGGTTTTTTATTAACAAATTTCTTGCTTAAAATTTAATTCTTAATTCATTCCTAGTAGATTCTTGTTCAAATAACTTAACTAGGTTTTTTATTAGTAAGTTTCTTGATTAAAATTTAATTCTAAATTCATTGCTAGTAGAGTTCTTGTTCAAATAACTTAACTGGTTTTTTATTAGTAAATTTCTTGTTTAAAATTTAATTCTAAATTCATTCCTAGTAGAATTCTTGTTCAAATAACTTAACTAGGTTTTTTATTAGTAAATTTCTTGTTTAAAATTTAATTCTACATTCATTCCTAGTAGAATTCTTGTTCAAATAACTTGAACTAGGTTTTTTTATTAGTAATTTCTTGCTTAAAATATAATTCTAAATTCATTCCTAGTAGAATTCTTGTTCAAATAACTTAACTAGGTTTTTTATTAGTAAATTTCTTGCTTAAAATTTAATTCTAAATTCATTCCTAGTAGAATCTTGTTCAAATAACTTAACTAGGTTTTTTATTAGTGAATTTCTTGCTTAAAAATTTAATTCTAAATTCATTCCTAGTAGATTCTTGTTCAAATAACTTAACTAGGTTTTTATTAGTAAATTTCTTGCTTAAATATATTCTAAATTCATTCGTAGTAGAATTCTTGTTCAAATAACTTAACTAGGTTTTTTATTAGTAAATTTCTTGCTTAAAAATTTAATTCTAAATTCATTCTAGTAGAATTCTTGTTCAAATAACATAACTAGGTTTTTTATTAACAAATTTCTTGCGTAAAATTTAATTCTAAATTCATTCTAGTAGAATTCTCTTAACTAGTTTTTTTATTAGTAAATTTCTTGCTTAAAATTTAATTCTAAATCATTCCTAGTAGAATTCTTGTTCATATAACTTAACTAGGTTTTTTATTAACAAATTTCTTGCTTAAAATTTAATTCTTAATTCATTCTAGTAGATTCTTGTTCAAATAACTTAATAGGTTTTTTATTAGTAAGTTTCTTGATTAAAATTTAATTCTAAATTCATTCCTAGTAGAATTCTTGTTCAAATAACTTAACTAGGTTTTTTATTAGTAAATTTCTGTTTAAAATTTAATTCTAAATTCATTCCTAGTAGAATTCTTGTTCAAATAACTTAACTAGGTTTTTTATTAGTAAATTTCTTGTTTAAATTTAATTCTAAATTCATTCCTAGTAGAATTCTTGTTCAAATAACTTGAACTAGGTTTTTTATTAGTAATTTTCTTGCTTAAAATATAATTCTAAATTCATTCCTAGTAGAATTCTTGTTCAAATAACTTAACTAGGTTTTTTATTAGTAAATTTCTTGCTTAAAATTTAATTCTAAATTCATTCCTAGTAGAATTTCTTGTTCAAATAACTTAACTAGGTTTTTATTAGTAAATTTCTTGCTTAAAATTTAATTCTAAATTCATTCCTAGTAGAATTCTTGTTCAAATAACTTAACTAGGTTTTTTATTAGTAAATTTCTTGCTTAAAATTAATTCTAAATTCATTCCTAGTAGAAATTCTTGTTCAAATACATAACTAGGTTTTTTATTAACAAATTTCTTGCGTAAAATTTAATTCTAAATTCATTCCTAGTTAGAATTTTCTTAACTAGTTTTTTATTAGTAAATTTTCTTGCTTAAAATTTAATTCTAAATTCATTCCTAGTAGAATTCTTGTTCATATAACTTAACTAGGTTTTTATTAACAAATTTCTTGCTTAAAATTTAATTCTTAATTCATTCCTAGTAGATTCTTGTTCAAATAACTTAACTAGGTTTTTTATTAGTAAGTTTCTTGATTAAAATTTTAATTCTAAATTCATTCCTAGTAGAATTCTTGTTCAAATAACTTAACTAGGTTTTTTATTAGTAAATTTCTTGTTTAAAATTTAATTCTAAATTCATTCCTAGTAGAATTCTTGTTCAAATAACTTAACTAGGTTTTTTATTAGTAAATTTCTTGTTTAAAATTTAATTCTAAATTCATTCCTAGTAGAATTCTTGTTCAAATAACTTGAACTAGGTTTTTTATTAGTAAATTTCTTGCTTAAAATATAATTCTAAATTCATTCCTAGTAGAATTCTTGTTCAAATAACTTAACTAGGTTTTTTATTAGTAAATTTCTTGCTTAAAATTTAATTCTAAATTCATTCCTAGTAGAATTCTTGGTCAAATAACTTAACTAGGTTTTTTATTAGTAAATTTCTTGCTTAAAATTTAATTCTAAATTCATTCCTAGTAGAATTCTTGTTCAAATAACATAACTAGGTTTTTTATTAACAAATTTCTTGCGTAAAATTTAATTCTAAATTCATTCCTAGTAGAATTCTCTTAACTAGTTTTTTATTAGTAATTTCTTGCTTAAAATTTAATTCTAAATTCATTCCTAGTAGAATTCTTGTTCATATAACTTAACTAGGTTTTTTATTAACAAATTTCTTGCTTAAAATTTAATTCTTAATTCATTCCTAGTAGATTCTTGTTCATATAACTTAACTAGGTTTTTTATTAACAAATTTCTTGCTTAAAATTTAATTCTTAATTCATTCCTAGTAGATTCTTGTTCAAATAACTTAACTAGGTTTTTTATTAGTAAGTTCTTGATTAAAATTTAATTCTATATTCATTGCTAGTAGAGTTCTTGTTCAAATAACTTAACTGGTTTTTTTATTAGTAAATTTCTTGTTTAAAATTTAATTCTAAATTCATTCCTAGTAGAATTCTTGTTCAAATAACTTAACTAGGTTTTTTATTAGTAAATTTCTTGTTTAAAATTTAATTCTAAATTCATTCCTAGTAGAATTCTTGTTCAAATAACTTGAACTAGGTTTTTTATTAGTAAATTTCTGCTTATAATATAATTCTAAATTCATTCCTAGTAGAATTCTTGTTCAAATAACTTAACTAGGTTTTTTATTAGTAAATTTCTTGCTTAAAATTTAATTCTAAATTCATTCCTAGTAGAATTCTTGTTCAAATAACTTAACTAGGTTTTTTATTAGTAAATTTCTTGCTTAAAATATAATTCTAAATTCATTCGTAGTAGAATTCTTGTTCAAATAACTTAACTAGTTTTTTTATTAGTAAATTTCTTGCTTAAAATTTAATTCTAAATTCATTCCTAGTAGAATTCTTGTTCAAATAACATAACTAGGTTTTTTATTAACAAATTTCTTGCGTAAAATTTATTCTAAATTCATTCCTAGTAGAATTCTCTTAACTAGTTTTTTATTAGTAAAATTTCTTGCTTAAAATTTAATTCTAAATTCATTCCTAGTAGAATTCTTGTTCATATAACTTAACTAGGTTTTTTATTAACAAATTTCTTGCTTAAAATTTAATTCTTAATTCATTCCTAGTAGATTCTTGTTCAAATAACTTAACTAGGTTTTTTATTAGTAAGTTTCTTGATTAAAATTTTAATTCTAAATTCATTCCTAGTAGAATTCTTGTTCAAATAACTTAACTAGGTTTTTTATTAGTAAATTTCTTGTTTAAAATTTAATTCTAAATTCATTCCTAGTAGAATTCTTGTTCAAATAACTTAACTAGGTTTTTTATTAGTAAATTTCTTGTTTAAAATTTAATTCTAAATTCATTCCTAGTAGAATTCTTGTTCAAATAACTTGAACTAGGTTTTTTATTAGTAAATTTCTTGCTTAAAAATATAATTCTAAATTCATTCCTAGTAGAATTCTTGTTCAAATAACTTAACTAGGTTTTTTATTAGTAAATTTCTTGCTTAAAATTTAATTCTAAATTCATTCCTAGTAGAATTCTTGTTCAAATAACTTAACTAGGTTTTTTATTAGTAAATTTCTTGCTTAAAATATAATTCTAAATTCATTCGTAGTAGAATTCTTGTTCAAATAACTTAACTAGTTTTTTTATTAGTAAATTTCTTGCTTAAAATTTAATTCTAAATTCATTCCTAGTAGAATTCTTGTTCAAATAACATAACTAGGTTTTTTTATTAACAAATTTCTTGCGTAAAATTAATTCTAAATTCATTCCTAGTAGAATTCTCTTAACTAGTTTTTTATTAGTAAATTTCTTGCTTAAAATTTAATTCTAAATTCATTCCTAGTAGAATTCTTGTTCATATAACTTAACTAGGTTTTTTATTAACAAATTTCTTGCTTAAAATTTAATTCTTAATTCATTCCTAGTAGATTCTTGTTCAAATAACTTAACTAGGTTTTTTATTAGTAAGTTTCTTGATTAAAATTTAATTCTAAATTCATTCCTAGTAGAATTCTTGTTCAAATAACTTAACTAGGTTTTTTATTAGTAAATTTCTTGTTTAAAATTTAATTCTAAATTCATTCCTAGTAGAATTCTTGTTCAAATAACTTAACTAGGTTTTTTATTAGTAAATTTCTTGTTTAAATTTAATTCTAAATTCATTCCTAGTAGAATTCTTGTTCAAATAACTTGAACTAGGTTTTTTATTAGTAAATTTCTTGCTTAAAATATAATTCTAAATTCATTCCTAGTAGAATTCTTGTTCAAATAACTTAACTAGGTTTTTTATTAGTAAATTTCTTGCTTAAAATTTAATTCTAATTCATTCCTAGTAGAATTCTTGTTCAAATAACTTAACTAGGTTTTTTATTAGTAAATTTCTTGCTTAAAATTTAATTCTAAATTCATTCCTAGTAGAATTCTTGTTCAAATAACTTAACTAGGTTTTTTATTAGTAAATTTCTTGCTTAAAATTTAATTCTAAATTCATTCCTAGTAGAATTCTTGTTCAAATAACATAACTAGGTTTTTTATTAACAAATTTCTTGCGTAAAATTTAATTCTAAATTCATTCCTAGTAGAATTTTCTTAACTAGTTTTTTATTAGTAAATTTCTTGCTTAAAATTTAATTCTAAATTCATTCCTAGTAGAATTCTTGTTCATATAACTTAACTAGGTTTTTTATTAACAAATTTCTTGCTTAAAATTTAATTCTTAATTCATTCCTAGTAGATTCTTGTTCAAATAACTTAACTAGGTTTTTTATTAGTAAGTTTCTTGATTAAAATTTAATTCTAAATTCATTCCTAGTAGAATTCTTGTTCAAATAACTTAACTAGGTTTTTTATTAGTAAATTTCTTGTTTAAAATTTAATTCTAAATTCATTCCTAGTAGAATTCTTGTTCAAATAACTTAACTAGGTTTTTTATTAGTAAATTTCTTGTTTAAAATTTAATTCTAAATTCATTCCTAGTAGAATTCTTGTTCAAATAACTTGAACTAGGTTTTTTATTAGTAAATTTCTTGCTTAAAATATAATTTAAATTCATTCCTAGTAGAATTCTTGTTCAAATAACTTAACTAGGTTTTTTATTAGTAAATTTCTTGCTTAAAATTTAATTCTAAATTCATTCCTAGTAGAATTCTTGTTCAAATAACTTAACTAGGTTTTTTATTAGTAAATTTCTTGCTTAAAATTTAATTCTAAATTCATTCCTAGTAGAATTCTTGTTCAAATAACATAACTAGGTTTTTTATTAACAAATTTCTTGCGTAAAATTTAATTCTAAATTCATTCCTAGTAGAATTCTCTTAACTAGTTTTTTATTAGTAAATTTCTTGCTTAAAATTTAATTCTAAATTCATTCCTAGTAGAATTCTTGTTCATATAACTTAACTAGGTTTTTTATTAACAAATTTCTTGCTTAAAATTTAATTCTTAATTCATTCCTAGTAGATTCTTGTTCATAACTTAACTAGGTTTTTTATTAACAAATTTCTTGCTTAAAATTTAATTCTTAATTCATTCCTAGTAGATTCTTGTTCAAATAACTTAACTAGGTTTTTTATTAGTAAGTTTCTTGATTAAAATTTAATTCTAAATTCATTGCTAGTAGAGTTCTTGTTCAAATAACTTAACTAGGTTTTTTATTAGTAAATTTCTTGTTTAAAATTTAATTCTAAATTCATTCCTAGTAGAATTCTTGTTCAAATAACTTAACTAGGTTTTTTATTAGTAAATTTCTTGTTTAAAATTTAATTCTAAATTCATTCCTAGTAGAATTCTTGTTCAAATAACTTGAACTAGGTTTTTTATTAGTAAATTTCTTGCTTAAAATATAATTCTAAATTCATTCCTAGTAGAATTCTTGTTCAAATAACTTAACTAGGTTTTTTATTAGTAAATTTCTTGCTTAAAATTTAATTCTAAATTCATTCCTAGTAGAATTCTTGTTCAAATAACTTAACTAGGTTTTTATTAGTAAATTTCTTGCTTAAAATATAATTCTAAATTCATTCGTAGTAGAATTCTTGTTCAAATAACTTAACTAGTTTTTTTATTAGTAAATTTCTTGCTTAAAATTTAATTCTAAATTCATTCCTAGTAGAATTCTTGTTCAAATAACATAACTAGGTTTTTTATTAACAAATTTCTTGCGTAAAATTTAATTCTAAATTCATTCCTAGTAGAATTTCTCTTAACTAGTTTTTTATTAGTAAATTTCTTGCTTAAAATTTAATTCTAAATTCATTCCTAGTAGAATTCTTGTTCATATAACTTAACTAGGTTTTTTATTAACAAATTTCTTGCTTAAAATTTAATTCTTAATTCATTCCTAGTAGATTCTTGTTCAAATAACTTAACTAGGTTTTTTATTAGTAAGTTTCTTGATTAAAATTTAATTCTAAATTCATTCCTAGTAGAATTCTTGTTCAAATAACTTAACTAGGTTTTTTATTAGTAAATTTCTTGTTTAAAATTTAATTCTAAATTCATTCCTAGTAGAATTCTTGTTCAAATAACTTAACTAGGTTTTTTATTAGTAAATTTCTTGTTTAAAATTTAATTCTAAATTCATTCCTAGTAGAATTCTTGTTCAAATAACTTGAACTAGGTTTTTTATTAGTAAATTTCTTGCTTAAAATTTAATTCTAAATTCATTCCTAGTAGAATTCTTGTTCAAATAACTTAACTAGGTTTTTTATTAGTAAGTTTCTTGATTAAAATTTAATTCTAAATTCATTCCTAGTAGAATTCTTGTTCAAATAACTTAACTAGGTTTTTTATTAACAAATTTCTTGCTTAAAATTTAATTCTTAATTCATTCCTAGTAGATTCTTGTTCAAATAACTTAACTAGGTTTTTTATTAGTAAGTTTCTTGATTAAAATTTAATTCTAAATTCATTCCTAGTAGAATTCTTGTTCAAATAACTTAACTAGGTTTTTTATTAGTAAATTTCTTGTTTAAAATTTAATTCTAAATTCATTCCTAGTAGAATTCTTGTTCAAATAACTTAACTAGGTTTTTTATTAGTAAATTTCTTGTTTAAAATTTAATTCTAAATTCATTCCTAGTAGAATTCTTGTTCAAATAACTTGAACTAGGTTTTTTATTAGTAAATTTCTTGCTTAAAATATAATTCTAAATTCATTCCTAGTAGAATTCTTGTTCAAATAACTTAACTAGGTTTTTTATTAGTAATTTCTTGCTTAAAATTTAATTCTAAATTCATTCCTAGTAGAATTCTTGTTCAAATAACTTAACTAGGTTTTTTATTAGTAAATTTCTTGCTTAAAATTTAATTCTTAATTCATTCCTAGTAGAATTCTTGTTCAAATAACTTAACTAGGTTTTTTATTAGTAAATTTCTTGCTTAAAATTTAATTCTAAATTCATTCCTAGTAGAATTCTTGTTCAAATAACATAACTAGGTTTTTTATTAACAAATTTCTTGCGTAAAATTTAATTCTAAATTCATTCCTAGTAGAATTCTCTTAACTAGTTTTTTATTAGTAAATTTCTTGCTTAAAATTTAATTCTAAATTCATTCCTAGTAGAATTCTTGTTCATATAACTTAACTAGGTTTTTTATTAACAAATTTCTTGCTTAAATTTAATTCTTAATTCATTCCTAGTAGATTCTTGTTCAAATAACTTAACTAGGTTTTTTATTAGTAAGTTTCTTGATTAAAATTTAATTCTAAATTCATTCCTAGTAGAATTCTTGTTCAAATAACTTAACTAGTGATGAGGACATCCCTAGCTTTCCACCTATTGTTGAACATGAAGATCCTCCTATCAAAGCTAATGAAGTTAGAATTGGTCCAATGACAAGATCAAGAACCAAGCTATTACAACAACAGGTGAATTCACTCCTACTTGAATATATGTTGATAATTGTGAGAGCTTTATACTACCTAAATCTTTGCATTATGTTTCTTAGGTTTGTTGATAACACAAACATGAATGGAGATCATGGAGAGGAGCTACACAAGGATGAGCATGGACTTCAAGAGGAGATGGAAAACAAGTGCTAGCATGGTGAAAACAACAAATAACAATTGTTATCATGATAAGGGGATGGTGCCTCCACAAGATCAAATGCACCAAGTGTGGAAAACAATTCAATTATGTTATTCCACACTCATACATGAACAAGGCAAGAGGAGGGCGCCCACAAGGAGCATCAATGCGCCATATACAAGACCTAGTTCAATTAGGATTGGTTTGTATACCAATTTGGCCGCACCCCTTGTGTGGGGGTCGGTTTGTATCTATTTTGGTGTCCTAGTAGGAGTCCTAGTCCAAATAGGTTAGGTGCTTGCGCAAGGAGAGCCTTGTGGCCGCACCCCCCCTCTTATATACCCCTTGGGGCGCATAGGAGAGGGCAGACTACGTTAAAACATAAACCCTAGACCTCTAGATTGAAACTGCTTGTAAGCCTTTCATCTGGAAGTTCATCTGCAAACTTTACGTGATACCTGCTGTTCCACTGGGAATAAGACGGTACAGAACCACTTGTAGTCGGTGGATTACTTGTGCAAGAGTGTGGAGTTGAGAATATCCATTGGGTTGCTATCTTTTGCATTGGCATCAGGGATCAGCCGGAGAGTTCTTAGTGGCGCACTAGTTATCAATTCAGAAGTTATCTGTGAGTTCACTGAGAAGATTGGGCCACCCCGTATCATCTTGGTATCAGATTTACAGGTTGCCTCGGTGAGCTATCATATTTCCCTTTAGATTTGAGTGTTTTATTACCTATCCAGAAATTGCCCCACAAAAATAGTTTTAGTTTTTGCCATAGCCTAGATATCATCTTAGTTTCAATTACTAGTGCTGTCTTTGTGTTTGATTTGTGTTACTTTTTTCTCGTTTTTAGTTGTCATACTTTCGGCTAGGTTTAGGGTTCTTTGTTCACCTGGCCGTATATCTATCAAAAATACCAAAAAAAATCCGCTGCTAGATACCTTGTTTTGATCCAATCCGAGTCCACTTCATATTCCTACCGCGGCAGAGTTTTGTTCGATTCCCTGCCGTACCGCAACCCTAGCCGTACTCGGATTTCATCCGTAGCGCGCTTACCATATCCGCCCCACAGCCCGCAACGCGCTTACCAAAAATCCACCAGCGCGCTGCCGCGGCACGCGTTTTGGCGCAATTCGCTGCCGCCACCATACCCGCTCCCTACTCGGTATCGGATTCGAGCCCTGGTTCACGCTTACAAAAAGGCCCGCGCGCACCGTATCACGCTTACCGTTTCACTCACCTGCGCGCTGCCGCGGCACAAAAATCTCATCGATTCGCTGCCGCCACTGCTGCCGTGAGCTGTTAACTGCGCGCGCTAGTTTTCTGCTGTAACACTGTTACCAATCGCTGTAACGCGAGCGTCCGCGCTGCCGTGGCAGAGAAAAGTGACAGTTTTGCTGCCGTGGACTATTTTTGCTGCCGTGAGAGTTTGGAAGTAGTTTTTCACATAGAATCTTTTGCTCTTATTTTTATTTTCCTGTTTTCATCACTAGGACCAATTTATCCGTACCCTTGTGAACCTTAGCCACAGCCTTTCTACAGCATTATAATAGGAACTTGCCCACAAGTATAGCTATTTTGTGCTCTGACAGGTTGCTCATATTTCATCACCACCATTGTGTTCACTTGTGTTTGGTTAATTATTGCTCCTAGCTTATTGTAAGGCCATTGAAAAATTCAAAAAAAAATAGAAAAAGCAAAAAGTATAAAAAAAAAAAAAAAGAGAAAAGAGAAAGTGCAAAAAGGCCATATCATTGCTATTGTTTACTAGTTGAGCTTGCCATTGTGACACTTGGTTTTTCTTTGAGCAATCTTGTGCCTGTCAATAAGAGCCTAGCTAGTGACTTTCTAGTGCATTGCAAAACTCATCCATATATTGCTTTGCCACATTTGTCTCCATTGTGTGAGTTTCCTTGGGTATTTTATATCTTCACTAAGACAGCAAATAGGATTGTTACTTTGGTGATTGTTAGGTATCCATACCAAGCCCCACTAAATAACCTTGTTTGCTTTTGTGAGAGTTAAAAACCTGGGTATTCTCTTCTTCACACCAAAGTACTTTAATTGCCTCTACTTGTGGTAAGTATCTCTATTCACTTTGGAGTGGTAAGATACCTATTGTCTTGCTAGATTTTTGAGTGAGTTGTGAGAGGCACCACAACCTATACTTGTTTCTATTACACTAACCTACTAATGGATCTTTCTAGTGGTGATCTTGTGCAGCAAAAGAAGGACCATAAGGAGGGAGTTAATTGGAGAGAGTATGAGGCTCTTAGGATGTTTTGGCAAAGGAGATAGTGGACAATCATAATGGACTCAAACAATTTGTTCAAGATGCATGTGATCCCTTATATGAGGCTCTCCAAGCTATGGAGACCAAGATGGAGGCCACACACAAATTGGCCGAGACTAATGGAGGGGAAGTGAGATCAATTCATGATTCTATTGCTCAAATGACTAATACCCTTGCTGGACTTCAAACCATGATTCAAACAAGAATGCCTCTTATTGATGATGACAATGCTAGTGTCCATAGTGATGCTAATAATAGAGTGGAAGCTATTGGTGCAAGAAATCAAGTTCATGGCCGAAATAGAGAGGAAAGAGGCCTAGGAGGATATAATGGCCGAAACCAAAATTTTGGAGAAAGAAGGATGCAAACAATGTGGTGCAAGCTAATCCTAGAGAAGATGGTTTGAGTAAGCCTAAATTTTCTATTCCATCATTTAGCTTTGATAATATGGATGTGGAAGAATATTTGCTATGGGAGTTGAAGATGGAAAAACTATGGAGAATGCATGAGTACAATGAGGATAGAAAGATCAAATTGGCTTCAAGTGAGTTTGATGGTTATGCTCTTAGATGGTGGGATGAGCTTTTGAGGAAGAGACAAGAAGATGGAGAATTGCCCATTGCCACTTGGAACACCATGAAGAGGATCATGAGAGATAGATTTGTTCCACCAAATTACATAAGGCAACAATTTGATCAATTGCAACAATTGAGGCAAGGAACTATGAGTGTTGATGCTTATTATCAAGAGATGGAGCTAATTATGCAAAGGGCACGTGTGAGAGAACAATTGGAGCAAACAATGCAAAGATTCCTTTCGGGTTTGAACTACAAAATCAAAGGCATTGTGAGGCATCATCAATACCAAAATATCCATGAGCTATTACACCATGCAAGGGAGGCCGAAGCACATATCCTTGAGGAGGCAAAAATTACTAATAGAACAAGGGCTAGATTTCCTATGAGATCATCTTCTATGCCTAGTGCACCTCCTCCACCACCACCATCTTCAAGTTTTCGAGGTGCTTCTTCTTCTAAACCCGAGCCTAGTTCTTCAATTGCAAAGAAACCATCACAACCAAGTGTGAGTACCACGGGTTCAAGTGCTTCTACATCAAGAACAAGATATTTCATGTCACACATGTGGAGGAAAAGGGCACTTTAAGAGGGATTGTCCAAATACAAAAGTGATGGTGATCAATGAGAACAATGAGTATGAGACAGGTGATGATGTTGATCCTAATGATATTGATGATGATGATGGCTATTTGAGTGATTCTCCTTTGGATGCTTATGCTACTACTATGCCATCTATTTTTTGCACCCAAAATTCATTGAGTGTGGTGCCTACTCCTGAACATCAAAGGTGCAATTTGTTCCAAACCAAAGCTATATTGGTCCTAACATGGCTTGCAAAGTCATTATTGATGGAGGAAGTTGCAGAAATTTAGCTAGCAAAGATCTATGTGCAAAGCTCAACTTGAAATATATACCACATCCTTCTCCTTATCATATCCAATGGTTGAGTAGCACGGGACAAATGAAGGTTTCTTATATGGTGAGAGTGGAGTTCCAAATTGGACCTTACAAAGATATTATTGAGTTTGATGTGGTGCCCATGACAGTTTGTCACCTATTATTGGGAAGGCCTTGGCAATTTGATAGAAGTGTGAAGCATGAAGGAAGAGCAAATACTTATGAGCTATATCATCATGGGAAGACTATTATTTTGAGGCCTATGACTCCACAACAAATTCTACAAGAGTCCCAATCCAAAATTGAGAGGAAAGTGGAAAAAGAAAGAGAGAGGGATGAGGGAACACCACAAATACAAGCCATGGGGAGTGATAGTAAACCCAATTCGAGTGGTAAAAAGAGAGAGAACCTACTATGCATGTTAGCCACTAAAGAGGATTTGAGGGAATTTAAGGATGATCCTACACTAGTCCCTATTGTGCTTATTCACAAGGGAGAGATTTTGGTTTCTAATGACATGACCCCTATTCCTCTTGGTGTTTCTAATGTTTTGCAGGACTTTGAGGATGTTTTTCCACAAGATGTGCCCTCGGGATTGCCACCATTGAGAGGAATTGAACATCAAATTGATTTGATCCCGGGAGCATCTCTTCCAAACCGAGCCCCTTATAGAACCAATCCACAAGAAACAAAGGAGATCCAAAAGCAAGTACAAGAACTATTGGACAAAGGTTATATTCGGGTTAGTTTATCTCCTTGTGCCGTTCCCGTTATTTTGGTTCCTAAGAAAGATGGTACTTGGCGCATGTGTGTAGATTGTAGAGCAATTAATAACATCACTATTCGTTATCGTCACCCTATACCACGTTTAGATGACATGTTAGATGAATTAAGTGGTGCTACTCTTTTCTCTAAAATTGATTTGCGTAGTGGATACCATCAAATAAGAATGAAAGAGGGAGATGAATGGAAAACTGCTTTTAAGACAAAATTTGGTTTATATGAGTGGTTAGTAATGCCCTTTGGTTTAACTAATGCACCTAGTACTTTTATGAGATTAATGAACCATATTTTGAGAGACTTTATTGGTAGATTTGTGGTAGTTTATTTTGATGATATTCTTATATATAGCCACAATGAACATGACCACATGGATCATATTAGACAAGTGTTGCAAGTGCTAAGAAATAATAAATTGTATGGTAATCTTGAGAAGTGCACTTTTTGCAAAGATAAAGTAATATTTCTTGGTTATGTTGTTTCTAAGCATGGAATTGAAGTTGATCAATCAAAAATTGAAGCTATTCGAAATTGGCCAATTCCAACTAATGTGAGTCAAGTTAGAAGTTTTAATGGGCTTGCTAGTTTCTATAGAAGATTTGTGCCTAATTTTAGTACAATTGCTGCCCCTTTGAATGATCTAACTAAGAAAGGTGTTAATTTTGAATGGGGTGTTTCACAAGATATTGCTTTTGATACTTTGAAGGAGAAATTGATTTCGGCCCCATTGCTTATGCTTCCAAATTTTGATAAACAATTTGAGATTGAATGTGATGCTAGTGGCATAGGTATTGGAGGTGTACTCATGCAAAATAAACAACCTATTGCTTATTTTTCTGAAAAATTGCATGGTGCACAATTGAACTACTCCGTTTATGATAAAGAATTGTATGCCCTTGTGAGAGTGTTAGAGGTGTGGAAACATTATTTATGGCCTAAGGAATTTATTATACATAGTGATCATGAAGCTTTGAAATTCTTGAAGTGCCAATCTAATTTGAATAAGAGACATGCTAAATGGGTTGAATTTATTGAATCGTTTCCATACATTATAAAACATAAGAAGGGATTGGATAATGTAGTTGCCGATGCTTTGTCTAGAAAGAATATGTTATTATCAAACATGGAGATTAAAGTTTCGGGTTTGGAGAATATTAGAGATTTATATGACAATGATAATGAATTTTCCATGCCATTTAATAAATGTACTAATGTTAAGGCATGGGACAAATTTCACATACATGATGGGTATTTGTTTAGAGCTAACAAACTATGTATTCCCGAGTGTTCTTTGCGTTTATTCTTAATCCAGGAATCTCATAGTGGAGGATTGATGGGACACTTTGGAAGAGAAAAGACATTACTCATGTTATCGGAGAATTTCTATTGGGCACATATGAGGAGAGATGTCTATAGATTGGTGCAAAGATGCATAACTTGCAACAAGTCCAAGTCTAAGCTAAAACCCCACGGTTTGTACACCCCATTGCCATCACCTAGTACACCATGGGAGGATATAAGTATGGATTTCGTTTTGGGCTTGCCAAGGACAAAAAGAGGGCATGATTCTATCTTTGTGGTAGTGGATCGATTTTCAAAGATGGCTCACTTCATTGCTTGCCACAAGAGTGATGATGCTTCTCACATTGCAAATTTATTCTTTCGGGAGATTGTGAGAATACATGGAGTTCCAAGAACAATTGTTTCCGATAGAGATGTCAAGTTCATGAGTTACTTTTGGAAGACACTTTGGGGTAAGCTTGGCACGAAGCTATTATTTTCTACTACTTGCCACCCCCAAACCGATGGACAAACCGAGGTGGTTAATAGGACATTATCTACATTGCTAAGAGGCATGATCAAAAAGAATTTGAAGGAGTGGGAGGAGTGTTTGCCTCATGTGGAGTTTGCTTATAATAGAGCCGTGCATTCCACCACTCAATTATGTCCCTTTGAGGTGGTTTATGGTTTCAAGCCAATTACACCTCTTGATTTATTACCACTTCCGTTACATGAGAGAGTTAATATGGAGGCATCCAAAAGGGCTGATTTTGTGAAGAAGATACATGAGAAGACAAAGGATGCTATAGAAAAGAGAGGAAAGAATGTGGCCGAGAGGGTGAACAAGAAGAGGAAAGAAGTAATTTTTCACCCCGGAGATATGGTTTGGGTACACTTTCGGAAGGATAGATTTCCTACATTGCGAAAATCCAAGTTGATGCCTAGAGGATCCGGCCCTTACAAAGTTATTTCAAGGATCAATAATAATGCATACAAGATTGACCTCCCAATTGATGAGTTTGGTGTTAGTAATTCTTTTAATGTGGCTGATTTGACACCTTACCATGGAGATGATTTAGCATCGAGGTCGATGCCTTTTCAAGAGGGGGAGGATGATGAGGACATCCCTAGCTTTCCACCTATTGTTGAACATGAAGATCCTCCTATCAAAGCTAATGAAGTTAGAATTGGTCCAATGACAAGATCAAGAACCAAGCTATTACAACAACAGGTGAATTCACTCCTACTTGAATATAATGTTGATAATTGTGAGAGCTTTATACTACCTAAATCTTTGCATTTATGTATTCTTAGGTTTGTTGATAACACAAACATGAATGGAGATCATGGAGAGGAGCTACACAAGGATGAGCATGGACTTCAAGAGGAGATGGAAAACAAGTGCTAGCATGGTGAAAACAACAAATAACAATTGTTATCATGATAAGGGGATGGTGCCTCCACAAGATCAAATGCACCAAGTGTGGAAAACAATTCAATTATGTTATTCCACACTCATACATGAACAAGGCAAGAGGAGGGCGCCCACAAGGAGCATCAATGCGCCATATACAAGACCTAGTTCAATTAGGATTGGTTTGTATACCAATTTGGCCGCACCCCTTGTGTGGGGGTCGGTTTGTATCTATTTTGGTGTCCTAGTAGGAGTCCTAGTCCAAATAGGTTAGGTGCTTGCGCAAGGAGAGCCTTGTGGCCGCACCCCCCCTCTTATATACCCCTTGGGGCGCATAGGAGAGGGCAGACTACGTTAAAACATAAACCCTAGACCTCTAGATTGAAACTGCTTGTAAGCCTTTCATCTGGAAGTTCATCTGCAAACTTTACGTGATACCTGCTGTTCCACTGGGAATAAGACGGTACAGAACCACTTGTAGTCGGTGGATTACTTGTGCAAGAGTGTGGAGTTGAGAATATCCATTGGGTTGCTATCTTTTGCATTGGCATCAGGGATCAGCCGGAGAGTTCTTAGTGGCGCACTAGTTATCAATTCAGAAGTTATCTGTGAGTTCACTGAGAAGATTGGGCCACCCCTTATCAACTAGGTTTTTTATTAGTAAATTTCTTGTTTAAAATTTAATTCTAAATTCATTCCTAGTAGAATTCTTGTTCAAATAACTTAACTAGGTTTTTTATTAGTAAATTTCTTGTTTAAAATTTAATTCTAAATTCATTCCTAGTAGAATTCTTGTTCAAATAACTTGAACTAGGTTTTTTATTAGTAAATTTCTTGCTTAAAATATAATTCTAAATTCATTCCTAGTAGAATTCTTGTTCAAATAACTTAACTAGGTTTTTATTAGTAAATTTCTTGCTTAAAATTTAATTCTAAATTCATTCCTAGTAGAATTCTTGTTCAAATAACTTAACTAGGTTTTTTATTAGTAAATTTCTTGCTTAAAATTTAATTCTAAATTCATTCCTAGTAGAATTCTTGTTCAAATAACTTAACTAGGTTTTTTATTAGTAAATTTCTTGCTTAAAATTTAATTCTAAATTCATTCGTAGTAGAATTCTTATTCAAATAACTTAACTAGGTTTTTTATTAGTAAATTTCTTGCTTAAAATTTAATTCTAAATTCATTCCTAGTAGAATTCTTGTTCAAATAACTTAACTAGGTTTTTTATTAGTAAATTTCTTGCTTAAAATTTAATTCTAAATTCAATTCTAGTAGAATTCTTGTTCAAATAACTTAACTAGGTTTTTTATTAGTAAATTTCTTGCTTAAAATTTAATTCTAAATTCATTCCTAGTAGAATTCTTGTTCAAATAACTTAACTAGGTTTTTTATTAGTAAATTTCTTGCTTAAAATTTAATTCTAAATTCATTTCTAGTAGAATTCTTGTTCAAATAACTTAACTAGGTTTTTTATTAACAAATTTCTTGCTTAAAATTTAATTCTAAATTCATTTCTAGTAGATTCTTGTTCAAATAACTTAACTAGGTTTTTTATTAGTAAGTTTCTTGATTAAAATTTAATTCTAAATTCATTGCTAGTAGAGTTCTTGTTCAAATAACTTAACTAGGTTTTTTATTAGTAAATTTCTTGTTTAAAATTTAATTCTAAATTCATTCCTAGTAGAATTCTTGTTCAAATAACTTAACTAGGTTTTTTATTAGTAAATTTCTTGTTTAAAATTTAATTCTAAATTCATTCCTAGTAGAATTCTTAGTTCAAATAACTTGAACTAGGTTTTTTATTAGTAAGTTTCTTGCTTAAAATTTAATTCTAAATTCATTCCTAGTAGAATTCTTGTTCAAATAACTTAAATAGGTTTTTTATTAGTAAATTTCTTGCTTAAAATTTAATTCTAAATTCATTTCTAGTAGAATTCTTGTTCAAATAACTTAACTAGGTTTTTTATTAACAAATTTCTTGCTTAAAATTTAATTCTTAATTCATTCCTAGTAGATTCTTGTTCAAATAACTTAACTAGGTTTTTTATTAGTAAGTTTCTTGATTAAAATTTAATTCTAAATTCATTCCTAGTAGAATTCTTGTTCAAATAACTTAACTAGGTTTTTTATTAGTAAATTTCTTGTTTAAAATTTAATTCTAAATTCATTCCTAGTAGAATTCTTGTTCAAATAACTTAACTAGGTTTTTTATTAGTAAATTTCTTGTTTAAAATTTAATTCTAAATTCATTCCTAGTAGAATTCTTGTTCAAATAACTTGAACTAGGTTTTTTATTAGTAAATTTCTTGCTTAAAATATAATTCTAAATTCATTCCTAGTAGAATTCTTGTTCAAATAACTTAACTAGGTTTTTTATTAGTAAATTTCTTGCTTAAAATTTAATTCTAAATTCATTCCTAGTAGAATTCTTGTTCAAATAACTTAACTAGGTTTTTTATTAGTAAATTTCTTGCTTAAAATTTAATTCTAAATTCATTCCTAGTAGAATTCTTGTTCAAATAACTTAACTAGGTTTTTTATTAGTAAATTTCTTGCTTAAAATTTAATTCTAAATTCATTCCTAGTAGAATTCTTGTTCAAATAACTTAACTAGGTTTTTTATTAGTAAATTTCTTGCTTAAAATTTAATTCTAAATTCATTCCTAGTAGAATTCTTGTTCAAATAACATAACTAGGTTTTTTATTAACAAATTTCTTGCGTAAAATTTAATTCTAAATTCATTCCTAGTAGAATTCTCTTAACTAGTTTTTTATTAGTAAATTTCTTGCTTAAAATTTAATTCTAAATTCATTCCTAGTAGAATTCTTGTTCATATAACTTAACTAGGTTTTTTATTAACAAATTTCTTGCTTAAAATTTAATTCTTAATTCATTCCTAGTAGATTCTTGTTCAAATAACTTAACTAGGTTTTTTATTAGTAAGTTTCTTGATTAAAATTTAATTCTAAATTCATTCCTAGTAGAATTCTTGTTCAAATAACTTAACTAGGTTTTCTATTAGTAAATTTCTTGTTTAAAATTTAATTCTAAATTCATTCCTAGTAGAATTCTTGTTCAAATAACTTAACTAGGTTTTTTATTAGTAAATTTCTTGTTTAAAATTTAATTCTAAATTCATTCCTAGTAGAATTCTTGTTCAAATAACTTAACTAGGTTTTTTATTAGTAAATTTCTTGCTTAAAATTTAATTCTAAATTCATTCCTAGTAGAATTCTTGTTCAAATAACTTAACTAGGTTTTTTATTAGTAAATTTCTTGCTTAAAATTTAATTCTAAATTCATTCCTAGTAGAATTCTTGTTCAAATAACTTAACTAGGTTTTTTATTAGTAAATTTCTTGCTTAAAATTTAATTCTAAATTCATTCCTAGTAGAATTCTTGTTCAAATAACATAACTAGGTTTTTTATTAACAAATTTCTTGCGTAAAATTTAATTCTAAATTCATTCCTAGTAGAATTCTCTTAACTAGTTTTTTATTAGTAAATTTCTTGCTTAAAATTTAATTCTAAATTCATTCCTAGTAGAATTCTTGTTCATATAACTTAACTAGGTTTTTTATTAACAAATTTCTTGCTTAAAATTTAATTCTTAATTCATTCCTAGTAGATTCTTGTTCAAATAACTTAACTAGGTTTTTTATTAGTAAGTTTCTTGATTAAAATATTCTAATTTATTCTTTAGTAGAATTGTTCAAATAACTTAACTAGGTTTTTATTAGTAAATTTCTTGTTTAAAATTTAATTCTAAATTCATAGTAGAATTCTTGTTCAAATAACTTAACTAGGTTTTTTTATTAGTAAATTTCTTGTTTAAAATTTAATTCTAAATTCATTCCTAGTAAATTCTTGTTCAAATAACTTGAACTAGGTTTTTAATTAGTAAATTTCTTGCTTAAAATATAATTCTAAATTCATTCCTAGTAGAATTCTTGTTCAAATAACTTAACTAGGTTTTTTATTAGTAAATTTCTTGCTTAAAATTTAATTCTAAATTCATTCCTAGTAGAATTCTTGTTCAAATAACTTAACTAGGTTTTTTATTAGTAAATTTCTTGCTTAAAATTTAATTCTAAATTCATTCCTAGTAGAATTCTTGTTCAAATAACTTAACTAGGTTTTTTATTAGTAAATTTCTTGCTTAAAATTTAATTCTAAATTCATTCCTAGTAGAATTCTTGTTCAAATAACATAACTAGGTTTTTTATTAACAAATTTCTCTTGCGTAAAAATTTAATTCTAAATTCATTCCTAGTAGAATTCTCTTAACTAGTTTTTTATTAGTAAATTTCTTGCTTAAAATTTAATTCTAAATTCATTCCTAGTAGAATTCTTGTTCATATAACTTAACTAGGTTTTTATTAACAAATTTCTTGCTTAAAATTTAATTCTTAATTCATTCCTAGTAGATTCTTGTTCAAATAACTTAACTAGGTTTTTTATTAGTAAGTTTCTTGATTAAAATTTAATTCTAAATTCATTCCTATAGAATTCTTGTTCAAATAACTTAACTAGGTTTTTTATTAGTAAATTTCTTGCTTAAAATTTAATTCTAAATTCATTCCTAGTAAATTCTTGTTCAAATAACTTAACTAGGTTTTTATTAGTAAATTTCTTGCTTAAAATTTAATTCTAAATTCATTCCTAGTAGAATTCTTGTTCAAATAACTTAACTAGGTTTTTTATTAGTAAATTTCTTGCTTAAAATTTAATTCTAAATTCATTCCTAGTAGAATTCTTATTCAAATAACTTAACTAGGTTTTTTATTAGTAAATGATGTAGCCCACCGTATCCCACCAAGCACAACATCGATACGCAACAAGGTGAACTCACTCCTATCTCCGTATGTTTCCGGTGACTTGGTGAACGGTGCTCTACCTCATGAAATACCCCTCTACATGCATAGGTGGGATCACCACATGGAGACCCAAGATGGTGCCCAAGATGCTCAAGAACACATCCAAGAAGGTGCGCACGAAGCTAGGGAAGAAGCAGGTGAAGACGGCGTCAAGTTCGGAGCTCCGAGGAGGAAGAACGGGGGAAAATGGTGCCTCCCGGCCTCACCCCCGGCCAGGCCGGCCTCCCCCTCCACCTCAGGCCGGACCCCTGGCCGAACGGGCCAGCCTCAAGGCCGGCCTAGCTCCCCCCACCCCGGCCTCAGGCCGGGCACCCCACAGAGGGGGCCGGCCTCAAGGCCGGCCTGGCCCCTTCCCACCCCGGCCCCAGGCCGGCCTGGGCCTCCAGGCCAGCCTCTGCGCCCCACCCTGGCCCCAGGCCGGGACCCAGGCCGGCCAGGCCGGCTCCCAGGCCGGGGTGGCCCCGAAATGCCCGGAATTGGTCCGTTTTTTGCACCGTTTTGACCCCCGTTTCGACCCCGAGCTATATAAGGGACCCCGGTGGCTAGATCTAGGGATAGGAATAGTTTTGAGCATTGTTTTCGAGAGTTTCGGGCTTTGCCCTTGTATCCCTCTTTTGAGGTGACTCCTCTTATGAGGCCACTCCTATGTTGATGATGTTCATCTAGGATTGTATCAAGATCTCTCCAAGGAGCTACTCTCTCACATAGTGATTCTAGTAGCGCTTGCCAACCTTCCCCTTTTGGGCTTCTGTTGGATCGGTGGACCGGCCGGTAAGAGAAACGATTTCAATTAGCGTGTTGTTGACTTGGGTTTGCGATCCCTCGTAGGCTTCACGAGTTATCTTCCCCCTTTTGTGTTTCCACGTGTTTGCCCTCGATTTCCCCTCGATTCCCCTCTCGTGTTCATCGTGTTCATCGCGTTCTTCGTGCGTTCTTCGTTCGTTCTTGTCGATTCGTGAAGATCGGGCCAACTTAGAGGTCAACACCTTCATCATCTGGTATCCAGAGCTAGATTGACACGAATCCGACACCCCACCCCCTCCCCTACCACCAATTTTTCTTCTATCCACCATAAATTCGAAAATTTGACCAAAAATAGCCGAAAGGGATTTCGACCGATCTCTTGATTCGTTGAGTTTCTCGTGGTTTTGTTTCATAGATTTGTTGCCAAAAACCATTCCCCATCTTCCTATTCAGCCACAATTCTTGAATTTGTCCAAAATTTTTCTTGATTTGGGAGAAATTTCGAATTTGAGCAAAAATTTCAGAAAAATCCTGCTCTTCGATTCTTGGACAGATTTTGTATCTTGTTTTTCTTTGTCGTCGTTGCTCCGATTTGAGTGAGGCAAGTTCCTACGCGTCGCCATCGACATCGCCTACGCATCTACATCATCGGATCCACACGGCATCGACATCCACCGGCCGCAAGTCCGAGTTCATCCACCGCATAGGTATAACTTGCTTCCGCTTGAACTAACCCTTTCCTTTGTGTACCTTACCTACTTGGACTAGTTCTTTTACACCGCTTGGCATTGCATTGTGGCACCGAGAGTGCAAGTTTTGCGCTTGTGAGAGACTAGCTACGAGTAGGCATTGGCATTTGGGAATCATCTCTCGCATCATCAAAAAGCAAAAATCAAAAAAAAAAAGAGCGAGAAAGGAGAAAGAGCAAAAGAAGCAAAAAGAGCCAAAAGAAGCAAAGATCGATGCCAATTGCTATCATTTGTAGGAACGCCTAGCTTCGAGTAGCGAGAGAGAAGAGAGTGACCGGTTGCCACTTTGTGAATCTTGTTGCCTCTTGTTAATTGCGGTTCGAGCTAGCGTCCTCCTTGCGTTGGTGTGGCATTGAGCTTAGTCTTCGATAGGTACATTTCGTCTCCGCTCGTCCATTGGCCGCACTAACCCCATTTATCATTTGTGTGTGTGTTTTTCGTTTTCCACCATATCATTTTCTTCCACTAGGTTTGGTTTTCGTGCTAACTTTTCTTTGATTATTCTCCACGTTTTACAACAAACTTTTCTTTGGATTTGTCGTTTTCTCGCCACATTTCTAACCCATTGCCATCCACCCATAAGCCGTGTGTGTTTTGGAGCGTGTTTTTGGGATCTTTCGAACTCAAGTCACTTCATTCCTTTTGTTGTCGGTTTCTCTTGGCTTGGTCCACTAGTTTCCAACATTTGCTAAAAGGTGAGGTTGAGCTCTTAGGTCCTCACACTCTATATATACACTTGCGCTTGTGACTAACCATGTATAGCGAGAGCGAAGACTTTGGAGGCCATGACGACTATGATGAGTCCTTGATGGACCACGACGACTACAACGAGCAAGACATGGACCTCCACTCCTATGAGCACGACGTGGTGGACGACCACTACTCCGAGCCCGACATCGTGGATGACCACTACTACGAGCATGACATGGTGGATCACCACCACCACTACGACCACGACGTCGAGCTCTACACCGACTACTCCTCCTCAAGCATCATCGACATGGAGGAGTACCACCACCACCACGCCACCGCCGACTCCATGAGCTACATCGACATGAACCACGACTACAACGAGGACACCGCAAGCTTGGTTGACGAGTTGAAGCCCTACTACAACGACAACGCATCCTCGAGCATAGCGGAGTTCTACACCGACAATGACTCCGACATGGACGAGCTCACCTACAAGCGCTTCCTCGCCAAGCTTCGGTGGCCAAGACATCACATGTCCGATGGCTCATGCTCACCACCATGGAGCTTCAAGGAGAATGCCAAGGCCAACACAAGACAAGTACCTTCAACCTCAAGATGGCGCAACGACAAGAAATCCGACAAGTTGGCCACGTCAAGATCCTCAACATCTAGACGCCGCCACAAGAAGGACATCATCGAGGCCCCATCTAGCGAGAAGGCCAAGAAGCCAAGGCATCCAAATGACTTTCGGAGTCATCCCACACATGAGGTGCGGGAACGCCGCAAGCTTCGTCATCGACAAGCTTCCCGCTCTCATCACCACGCTCATCACCAAGACCGTCGCCATGATCACCATCGCCATATGGAAGAGAGTGGTACACCCACCTCACCGCATCTTCCACCGCAAGTTCCGCGACGACATTGGTTTGAGCATCGCTCGCCATCACCACTACCTCGACCTCGACACCGACAAGGCCGTGGTGACCCTCTTCAAGATCACCCTCTACGACCGGATATTCTTCATCATCCACCTTCTCCAAGCTCGACTCATGACTATGGTCTACATGGCTTCGTGGATGGTGCTTGCCCACATTCAAGGCTTCCAAGGCAAAATGTGTGTCACCACCACAATTGATGCGGAGGGTTACTCCTAGATTGGCCCGATCTTCACGAATCGACGGAGAACACGAAGAACACGAAGAACTCGATGAACACACGAGGGGGAAACGAGGGGGAAATCGAGGGCAAGGCAAACAAACACAAGGATAACTAGTAAGAACCGAAGAACCCCAAATCTTCCGTCAACTAACCCCGAGGGCCGCCTACGGAACGATCGATTCAACTGAGCTCACCTTGATTGAAACCGCTTTACACCCGTAGCCGGTCCACTACGCCAATAGAACCTCAAGATAATCGAGAGGAAGATTGGTCAAGTACTTGATAGAAACCCAAAGGGAGAGATCAAGTATTTGGATGTGCCTTGATACAATCCTCGACGATGTCGGAGGGATGGTTCCTCAAAGAGGGATACAAGAGAGCTGAGCTCCAAATGTTCTAAATTCAACCCTAACCCTAGATCTGAGAATGGGGGTGACTATATATAGTCTAGTGCCAAAGGGGGTAGGTGGGAGGATAAGAAACAAGGCCTCAAGGCCCGCAAGTGTCACGCAGTCCGCACAGTAGCGGAGGTTCCGGTGGTTTCCACCGGAGGCTCCGGTGGATGGAGCGGAGGCTCCGGTGGGGTCCGGTGGTGGCTCCGTGGTCACCCACCCGATGGGGTTCCGCGCGCAGGCAGCACCGGAGGCTCCGGTGGCGAGTCGTGGAGCGGAGGCTCCGGTGGGATCACCGGAGGTTCCGCCCGAATTCCGGTGGCGGCTCCGGTGGTGGCTCCGGTGGTAGCTCCGCCACTTTCCACCCGAAGGGGTTTTGGGCGGAGGCCACACCGGAGGTTCCGGTGGTGAGCGGGGAGCGGAGGCTCCGGTGGGATCACCGGAGGTTCCGCTGCCTGGAGCTTTCCGGCTTCGTCTCCTTGCGCTGGTCTTGCTCGTTCGCCTTCCGCGTCTTCTTGGGCACCCTTGGTGGACTTGAACCTGAGCACACACAGCGTTGCGCCATGAGGTAGCGCACCATCCTCCATGTGATCGAAAGTATAGAGCGAGAGGAGCGAGTTCACCTTATCCTTGATGGCCTTTGCGCGTGATCTTGTCATTGGTCCACTTGGAGTAGATGGTTGGGCTACATCATCTCCCCCCCTTGAAAAAGAGTCGACCTCGACTCGGCGTCGTCTTCATCACTTGGGTATCCATGGAAGGGAGAGAGGTCCTTGACATTGAAGGAGTTGTGGACGAGGTACTTGGATTGCAGTAAGTCGAGCTTGTAGGCGTTGTTGTTGATGCGCTTTAGGACCTTGAAGGGACCGTCACCTCTTGGCTTGAGCTTGGAGTTGCGCTCTTCGGGAACCGGTCCTTGCGCAAGTGTAGCCACACGAGGTCACCTTCTTGGAACACCATGGGTTTCTTGTTCTTGTTCATGATAGAGGCTCGGTGCTCGGAATGCTTCTCAAGTGTAGCCCTTGTGGAGTCGTGGAGCTTCTTGATGTAGTCGGTGCGCTTGTCGATGTCCATGTTTGCTCGCTCGCGTAGAGGCAAAGGGAGTATGTCGAGGGCGGTGTTGGGGTTGAAGCCGTAGACGATCTCGAAGGGACTCTTCTTGGTAGCTTGATGGAGAGCACGGTTGTAGGCGAACTCGGCGTGTGGGATGCATTCCTCCCAATTCTTCAAGTTGGCTTGATCAATGCTCGAAGTAGTGAAGAGAGTGTGCGGTTGACGACCTCGGTTTGTCCATCCGTTTGTGGGTGATAGGCGGTGGAGAATAGTAGCTTGACGCCGAGCTTGGCCATCAATGTCTTCCAAAAGTAGGAGGTGAACTTGACGTCGCGGTCCGAGACAATTGAAGTAGGTACACCATGTAAACGCACAATCTCCCTGAAAAACAAAGTAGCAACATGTGAAGCATCGTCGGTTCGGTTACAAGGAATGAAATGTGCCATCTTAGAGAAACGATCCACAACTACAAAGATTGAATCCATGTTGGTTTTAGTTCGTGGAAGGCCTAACACAAAGTCCATGCTAATATCACTCCAAGGTGCATGTGGGATAGGTAATGGCATGTAAAGACCATGAGGGTTGGAAGTGGACTTAGCTCGGAGGCATGTGGAACATCTCTTGACGTGTCTCTCAACATGATGCTTCATCTTGGGCCAATAGTAGTTGGTGGAAAGCATGGCATAGGTCTTGTCGCGTCCAAAGTGTCCCATGAGGCCTCCTTCATGTGATTCCTTCAATAACAACAAGCGAAGAGAAGACTCGGGATACACAATTTGTTAGCCTTAAACAAGAAACCTTTGTGAAGATAGAAATCATCGAAACCTCGGTTAGGCAAGCACTTCTCAAATATAGGACCAAAGAAAGCATCGGAAGCATATAAGTCTTTGATTTCATCCAAACCAATCACATTGATGTCAAGACGTGTAAGAAGGCATTCTTTCCTAGACAAGGCATCAGCTACCACATTCTCTTTACCTTTCTTGTACTTAATGACATAAGGAAAAGATTCAATGAATTCAACCCACTTAGCATGCCTTTTGTTCAAATTGGTTTGGCTTTTCAAGTATTTCAATGATTCGTGATCGGAATGAATGACAAATTCTTTTGGCCAAAGGTAGTGTTGCCAAACTTCTAGCACTCTAACCAAAGCAAAGAGTTCTTTATCATAGATGGGGTAATTGAGTTTAGCACCATCAAGTTTTTCACTATGGTAAGCAACGGGGCGTCCGTTTTGCATGAGAACGCCACCAATTCCTATACCACTAGCATCACATTCAATCTCAAAAGTTTTCTCGAAATCCGGTAAGACAAGCAAAGGAGCTTCGGTTAGGCATTTCTTAAGTGTGTCGAAGGCTTTTTGTTGCGCATTGCCCCAAACAAAAGGTACATTCTTTTTGGTAAGTTCATTCAAAGGGCAAGCAATAGTTGAAAAATCTTTGACAAAGCGGCGATAGAAACCGGCAAGGCCATGAAAGCGCCTTATCTCACCCACGGAAGTAGGGTTGGGCCAATTCCTAATTGCCTCAATCTTCTTGTTATCTACTTCAATACCATTGGACGAGATCACAAAACCCAAGAAAACAAGCTTGTTGGTGCAAAAATTGCATTTGGAAAGATTGGCGAAAAGTTTTGCATTGCGAAGAGCCAACAATACTTGTGAAACATGATCAAAGTGATCTTCCAAAGATTTGCTATAAATGAATATCGTCGAAGTAAACCACAACAAATTTGCCAATGAAAGGACGTAGAACTTCATTCATGAGACGCATGAAGGTAGATGGGGCATTCGAAAGACCAAAGGGCATAACAAGCCATTCATACAAACCAAGTTTTGTTTTGAAAGCCGTTTTCCATTCATCACCTATACTCATACGAATTTGATGGTAACCACTTTTTAAGATCAATTTTTGAAAAGATAGTAGCACCACTCAATTCATCAAGCATGTCATCGAGCCTAGGAATAGGATGTCGATATCTAACGGTGATAGCATTGATAGGGCGACAATCCATACACATGCGGGAAGTAGAATCTTGCTTTGGAACAAGGATAACCGGCACGGCACAAGGACTAAGGGATTCGCGGATAAAACCTTTTTCGAGTAGCTCTTGGATTTGGCGCTCAATCTCCTTAGTCTCCTCGGGATTGGTGCGGTAAGGAGCGCGTTTGGAAGGGGCGCGCCCGGAATGAGGTCAATACGGTGCTCGATTCCTCGAAGGGGAGGAAGGCCCGGAGGGAGCTCATCGGGAAAGACGTCTTCAAATTCCTGCAACAAAGGCAACAAAGAGGGAGGTAGATTTGTCATGTCGTTAGTTTCAAGTGCTTCCCCTTTGCACAATAGGACAAAGTGAAGTATGGTTGGGTTCTCTCTTAACGCTCGCATCTCTCTTTTGGTGGCAAGTAAGGCAAAGCCTTTGGCATCACTCGTAATTTTTCCACTCATATTTGGCTTGTGGCTCTCACTCACTTTTTGGTGGATCACTCTCTCACCACTCATCTCACGAGATTTGAGCTCTTCTTGTCGACGTGCAAGAGTCTTGGCGTTGTCGGCGATCACTTGGCTAGGAGACATGGGACGAAGAACGAATGTCTTGTTGTTCCACTTGAAGCTATAGTGATTGGAACGCCCATCATGGATAGCACTCTTGTCGTATTGCCACGGTCGCCAAGAAGAAGATGACACACGGTCATAGGAACAACGTCACAATCTACCGTGTCTTCATAAGGACCAATCTTGAAAGTCACGGAGACCATGTGTTGAATCTTGAAGGTGCCGGAGTCACTAAGCCATTGGACATGGTATGGGTGAGGGTGTTGCTTGTAAGGCAATTTGAGCTTGTCGCAAAGTTCTTTGCTAGCTAAGTTGTGACAACTTCCACCGTCGATGATGACCTTGATTGACTTGCCATCAATACCGGCTCTTGTTTGAAAGAGATTGCACCGTTGATCTTGCTCATCTTGAGGAGAAGAAGTGAGGACTCTTGTGACCACTAGGGATGGGTTCTTGTCCTCATCGCAATACACACTTTCTTCATCATCGTTGGAGACGTCCAAAGGGTTGAGAGCAACTTGATGCAAGGCATAGTATTCGCCTTCGCTCATAGAGTCACGTTCACCATCTTGGTTGACAATCATGATCATCTTGTTGGAGCATTCAAAGGACTTGTGTCCACTACCACCACACTTGAAGCAAGTAATAGTGCTTGACTTGACTTGAGGAGCACTTGAGGATGAGGTTGGAGTAGCTTGCTTCTTGAATTGTTGGGAAGACTTGTTGGGAGCACTAGAGGCTCGCGGGTTGCTCTTGGTGGTAGTTGGAGGAGGAGCTTGTGTCATTGGAGTAGAGGATGATGGTCTTGAGTTGAAGAAAGCCTTTTGCTTGCTATATTTGAGATCTTCCGCAATTTGACGTTCCGCCTTAAGAGCTTGGTGGACAAGGGCCACAATGTTGTCATACGGTTGATACTCGACAATCTTCCTTATAGGATAGTTGAGGCCATTGAGAAAGCGGGCCATTGTTTGCTCTTGAGATTCTATCACATGAGCGCGGATCAAAGATGTCTCCATTTCCTTGTAGTACTCATCAACGGACTTCACACCTTGACGAAGTTCTTGAAGCTTCTTGAAGAGGTCACGCTTGTAGTGAGGAGGAACGAATCGAGCATGCATGAATTGCTTCATCTCATTCCAAGTGGCAATAGGAGCAACGCGATTGCGGACTCGTTCGGCTTGTAGACGATCCCACCATAAGAGTGCATAGCCATCGAATTCCAAAGATGCTAGAGCAACCATTTTCTTGTCGGTGAAGTTGTGAATGCCGAATATCTTGTCAACCTTGAGAGCCCAAGCAAGATAGTCTTCGGGATCATTCTCACCATTGAACTTGGGGACATTGAAACGAAGAGCACTCATGTTGTTGTCCTCTTGCGGACGATGGAGGCGCGCATGTTGGCGCTCATGGGGGTCTTCATCATACATGGAGGTGAATCATCATAGGGATCACCTCATTGTCTTGGCGGTGGCGATCATGATGGGGAGGATGACGCCGGTGGTCATTAGGTGGTGGTGGTTGGTGGTGACGGAGCCTAGCTTCACGACGTTCACTATCATCATGGCCATTGTGATGTTGTTGAGGACGTTCTTGTTCTTGGAGAGGTTGTTGAGGATGATCATGTTCTTGGCGGTCATTGTTGTTGGGACGCGCATGGCGCCTTGGTGGCCTTCGATGTTGACGAGCATCTTCCACGAAATCGTTGTGGCCATAGTCTTGAGCGTGGCCTTGTGGAGGTGGAGGATGATGGTGTTGTCGAAGGTCCGGCGTTGCGGTTGTTGAAGAGGGTCACCACGGCCTTGGCGATGTCGAGGTGGTGGTGATGGCGAGCTATCCTCATACCGATTGCGTCGCGGAGGTTGTTGATGTTGTGGAGGAGGTGGTGGTGCTTGTTGAGGTTGTCCACCCTCCTCCACGTTGTGGCGATCATGGCGATCATGGCGACGAGGTTGGTGAGGATCTTGATTGCGGTGGCTTGAGCGGCGAGACCTTGAGGATGATGATGAATGACGGCGATTGGCAAGATTGGCCAAGTTGATGTTGATGCGCGTCATTTGATCATTCATTCGAGCCTCTTGCTCTTGGAGTCGACGCTCATAGCGTTGCAACCCGTCCTTGACGAGTTCGCGGAGTTGAAAGTGGTCATTGTGGGTGACGAAGTTGGCGTAATCATTGTCGTTGTAGAATGGGTTGCCTTCGTCTTCCGAGCTCGGACTTGTGAATACTCCTTCCCTAGCCATCTCAAAAACACACACAAGGGTGATATTGAAGAAATGGACGCCTCACTTACCCAACGTTACCTTTCTTGGTCGTATTGAGGCTAGTGGACGAGCCTAGGTGTAGGGCGGTATGTCAAGAGCGAAACCAAAAGATCGAAAGAAACCGCAAACGGCAACACACACACTTTATATGGAAGGCAAATAGGTTAGGAAAGTGGCGAGGAAAAATCGACCAAAACCGAAGAAAAGTTTGTTGTCAATCGTGGAGAAAAGTCAAAGAAAAAGTTAGCACAAAAACCAAACCTATAGGATGGAAATATGGTGGAACACACACACGCAAGGGAAAAATGGGGTTAGTGCGACCAATGGACGAGCGAAGAACGAAATGGCCCTAACGTAGACTAATGCTCAATGCCACACTAACACAAGGAGGACGCTAGCTCAAACCGCAAAGTTGAAAAGGCAACAAGATTCGCACCGTGGCAATCGGTCACTCTTTCTCTTTTGCGACGCAATGCTACACGTTCCTACAATGGAAAGCAATTGGCACCGATCCTTTTGCTTCTTTTTCTATTTTCTCTTTTTCTCTTTTTTTTTTTTTGATTTTCTCTTTTTGATGGATTCCAAAGTGCCAATGCCTACTCGGTAGCTAATCTCTCACAAGCGCTAACTTCGCACTCTCGATGCCACAAATGCGATGCCAAGCGGTGTAAAAAGAACTAGTCCGATAGGTAAGTAACACAATGGGATGGGGTGGTGCAAGCGGAAGCAAGTTATACCTCTCTTATTTTGATGATCACGGACTTGCGGCCGTGGGGAAGTCGATGTCGTGGCGATCCGATGATGTGGAAGCGTAGGTGATGTCGTGGGCGTCGCGTAGCAACTCGTTGCACTCAATTTGGATCACAAACGACAAAGAAAAACAAGTTCCAAAATCTGCCGGAGAATCGAAGAGCTGAAATTTTCTGAGTTTTTGGCTCAAATTCGAAATTCCCACAAAATCAAGAAAAATTGGGCGAAATTGGAAAAATTGGCTGAATGGAAAGATGTGGAAAGGTGTTTGGCAACTAATCTCTGAAGAAAAACCACGAAAAACGCAACGAGTCAACAGATCGGTCAAATTCCCTTTTGGCTATTTTTTGAGGATTTTTCGAAATTCTTGGTGGAAAAAGAAAAATTGGTGGATGGGAGGGGTATGGGTGTCGGATTCGTGTCAATCTAGCTCTGGATACCAGATGATGCGGAGGGTTACTCCTAGATTGGCCCGATCTTCACGAATCGACGGAGAACACGAAGAACACGAAGAACTCGATGAACACACGAGGGGGAAACGAGGGAAATCGAGGGCAAGGCAAACAAACACAAGGATAACTAGTAAGAACCGAAGAACCCCAAATCTTCCGTCAACTAACCCCGAGGGCCGCCTACGGAACGATCGATTCAACTGAGCTCACCTTGATTGAAACCGCTTTACACCCGTAGCCGGTCCACTACGCCAATAGAACCTCAAGATAATCGAGAGGAAGATTGGTCAAGTACTTGATAGAAACCCAAAGGGAGAGATCAAGTATTTGGATGTGCCTTGATACAATCCTCCTCGACGATGTCGGAGGGATGGTTCCTCAAAGAGGGATACAAGAGAGCTGAGCTCCAAATGTCTAAATTCAACCCTAACCCTAGATCTGAGAATGGGGGTGACTATATATAGTCTAGTGCCAAAGGGGGTAGGTGGGAGGATAAGAAACAAGGCCTCAAGGCCCGCAAGTGTCACGCAGTCCGCACAGTAGCGGAGGTTCCGGTGGTTTCCACCGGAGGCCGGTGGATGGAGCGGAGGCTCCGGGGGTCCGGTGGTGGCTCCGTGGTCACCCACCCCGATGGGGTTCCGCGCGCAGGCAGCACCGGAGGCTCCGGTGGCGAGTCGTGCGAGGCTCCGGTGGGATCACCGGAGGTTCCGCCCGAATTCCGGTGGCGGCTCCGGTGGTGGCTCCGGTGGTAGCTCCGCCACTTTCCACCCGAAGGGGTTTTGGGCGGAGGCCACACCGGAGGTTCCGGTGGTGAGCGGGGAGCGGAGGCTCCGGTGGGATCACCGGAGGTTCCGCTGCCTGGAGCTTTCCGGCTTCGTCTCCTTGCGCTGGTCTTGCTCGTTCGCCTTCCGCGTCTTCTTGGGCACCCTTGGTGGACTTGAACCTGAGCACACACAGCGTTGCGCCATGAGGTAGCGCACCATCCTCCATGTGATCGAAAGTATAGAGCGAGAGGAGCGAGTTCACCTTATCCTTGATGGCCTTTGCGCGTGATCTTGTCATTGGTCCACTTGGAGTAGATGGTTGGGCTACATCAACAATGACCACCAAGACCAAGTCCATTCTCAAGAAGGTGCCTTCGACATGGCTTCTAGTGAATGCCTCCCTCAACTCCACCACAATGACCACCGGCGCCACCCTCTCCATCATGATCGCCATCGCCAAACCAATGAGGATGACCCAATTGAGCTTCCACCGCCTATCTTTGATGAAGACCCAAATGAGATCCCTTCTCAACATCAAGCGAGTGTGAATGCTCCCTATGGCTTGTTTTTCCCCATCTTCGAGGAAGACCCCATTGAGCGCCACCATCGACAACAATCAAGTGGGATTGCTCAACATGCTACTTCACTTCCCATCTTTGATGAGGACCCCTATGAGCGCCCACTTCGACCACCACTAGGCACGGATGCTATGAGCCTACTTTCCCCTCTCCTTCAAGATGAAGACCTCTTATGCCCCATTTGCAAGGGCCATGGTCACATAATGTGGGATTGCCAAGGCGGCGACCAAGATGGTGCGTCAAATGGAAACGCTATCCATGATTCTTCTTCTCCCATATTGGATGAAGCACCACATCACCTAGGCCATGAAGACAATAACTTGAGCGCCGTTTGCCTCAATGTTACAAGGTGCAAGGACCATGAGCGTCACCATCCATATGAGGAATGGGAGCCTCCACCGCATCTTCACCAAGATTGTGCTTTCTACTCTCACCCCGCCTTCGACAAGGATCAAGAACATCCTCGCCATGGACACTATGATACCACTACCTCGTCAAGGCAAGAGGCGAGAGATACTTCTCCACCAACACCCAACCACAACTTCCATGAGCGACCAACTTTGAGGAAGTACAATGACCTTCATGATCAAGAGCATGAGCTTCCATCATCGCCACAAGCGCAACACCAACATCAAGAGTGTGAAGCTATTCCTCCCATGACACAAGATCAACATCACCATATGCATGAGGAGGCCACTCTACCACTCTATGATGAAGACGTTGATGCATGTGACATTGTCAATGAGGCTCATCCCTTGCCATCATCTCTAAGGCATTTTTCTTCTTCGTCTCCAATGACACAAGTGACAACTCCGACCATCGACAAGAGAGCTTCCAATGCTACCAATGAGATGATCATGGTTGCCAACCAAAATGGTGACCATGCATACATGAGTGAAGGCCAATACTATGCCTTGCACCAACTAGCTCTCAATTCCTTGGACATGCCGACCAATGGTGACGAAAGCGTCTATTGCAATGAGGCCGCGAACTCATCGCAAGTGTTAACACGGATTCTTCAAGCCTATCCTCAAGATAAGGACCAACGATGCAACCTCTCTAGAGCCGGCGTCAATGGCCCATCTATCATTGATGGAGGTAATGACGAATTGGGTGACACTCTCCGCTTGACTTCAACGCATCTCATGCCAACCTCCACAAGGCCACGCTCAAGCCACCATGCTAGCCAAGGAAATCTTCATCATCATCATCATCGACCATTTGAGGATGCTACAAGGCATGGCTTACACTACCACATCACGGAGATGTTGGAGCTTCCTTCGACACAAGCCATGACCCTACCTCCTCCTCCAAGAAAGCCACCCTTTCCACACTTGGAGATCAACCCAAGAGATGAGATGCTCGACTCCTCCTCGCCACATGCTATGACACTACCGACTCCAAGCAATGCAACGACATCGACAAGTGCGCACACCTCAAGTGCCAACGCTTTGGAGCCTTCTAGTGTCCCCTCTCAAGCTTCTAGTGAGATGAGTGGTGAGAGAGAGATCCACCATCACGTGAGTGAGAGCCACAAGCCCATAATGAGTGGAAAAAGCATGAGTGTTCATAGAGGCCTCGCCTTGTTAGCCACCAAAAGTGAGATGAGAGTTGAGAGCCCCATTTGTGCTTATTGACACTAACGGCTTACCAACTTTCTCTCCATCTTTGTTGTCTATTTTGCAGAGATTTGGTGACCCTATCAAGCATCCTCGACATCATCGCCTTCTCCACATACAAGGCTCTCCACATCGCATGAACATCGACACCGACTTGAAGGGTTGGAAGGAGCACTTTCCGCTCATCATGATCCACATGGAGATTGACAAGAGCTTACGACAAAGCATCCTCCATCCACATTCCTCAAGTCAAGATCTACACGGCGCGTCACAAGAACTTCGACATCAACGCCTTCGACGCCTACATTCCACATGTCAAGAGGTGCATGGAGTACGACAAGCACGTCAACGACAATGCCTTCTACGCCTATATACCTCATGTCAAGATGTACTTGGAGTTCCACATGCGCATCCCGACAACGACTTCTTCATCTACATCCCCTACGTCAAGATGTACTTGGAGTTCGACAAGCGCGTCAACGACAATGACTACTACGTCTACATCCCCTTCGTCAAGAGGCACTTGGAGTTCGACAAGCGCGTCAACGACAATGATCGCCACGACTACACTCTACCGCTTACGCAAGCTCATCCTCATCCAACCATGGAGGATCATGTCAAGATCGTCATCGTCTTTGGACTACACCCTCCACGAGCATACCTTGGCATGACCTTCGACAAGAGGCTCAACTTCAACGACTACACCGCCTCGCAAGATCTTCCTCAACCACCCAAGGAGGAACCTTTCATGATCTTCATCACCTTTGGACAACACCCCCTACGAGCCTACCGTCACATGATTTTCGACAAGCGGCTCAACTTCAACGACATCTTCGTCGTCAAGATTCCTTCTCCCGCTCACATATGGATGGAACGAGAGTCGAGGACGACTCTTCTTCAAGGGGGGGGAGATGATGTAGCCCACCGTATCCCACCAAGCACAACATCGATACGCAACAAGGTGAACTCACTCCTATCTCCGTATGTTTCCGGTGACTTGGTGAACGGTGCTCTACCTCATGAAATACCCCTCTACATGCATAGGTGGGATCACCACATGGAGACCCAAGATGGTGCCCAAGATGCTCAAGAACACATCCAAGAAGGTGCGCACGAAGCTAGGGAAGAAGCAGGTGAAGACGGCGTCAAGTTCGGAGCTCCGAGGAGGAAGAACGGGGGAAAATGGTGCCTCCCGGCCTCACCCCCGGCCAGGCCGGCCTCCCCCTCCACCTCAGGCCGGACCCCTGGCCGAACGGGCCAGCCTCAAGGCCGGCCTAGCTCCCCCCACCCCGGCCTCAGGCCGGTGATATGGACATAATAGAGGTCCATGAAGATTATTTATGCTTGAATTGGAAGGAAATACTAAGTCTCGTTGATGATTATCTAAAGGTGAATTCTTTCTTATTATTAAATATTGTTTGTGGTTATAAGAATGTTATACTACCTAAGCTATGTTATTATTTATTAGCAGGGTTATTGTTAACACAAACATGGATGGAGGATGATCTCAAGATGAGCTGGAAAACAATAAGGTGGCTGATGGGAAACAAGCTTACAAGTGTTGATAAACAATCAAGCCATGGTGAAAACAATTATTATTCATCAAGACATGGGGATAGGTGCCTCCACCAAGTCAAATGCACCATAGAAACCCTATTTTCGAATAGGTATGGCTTGTATGCCATGTGTGGCCGAAATCCCATAGTGTGGGTCGGTTTGTATCCATATGTGAGTCCAATTAGGAGTCCTAGTCCAATAAGGAAGGGTTGCTTGCGCAAGGGGCACCCTTGTGGCCGCACCACCCCCTCTCTTATACCCCTCCTGCGAGTTGAGGTAGGGGAGACCAAGTTTTAAGATAAACCCTAGCTATTCTAGATTGAACCATGTTCATCTGAAAGTTATGCCCACCTTGTTGGTGGTGTTACTCAAGTCAAAGCTGCGTGATATCTTGTTATTCCATCTGGGAATAAGGGGATACAGGACCACTTGTGATCATTGATTGCTTGTGCAAGAGTGTGTAGTTGAGAATATCCAAAGGGATTGGTAGTTGTTGCATTGGCAACGAGGATCATCCAAGTGAGAGGTCTCAGTGTAGCACTAGTTATCACAAAATCCAGAAAACCACAAAAAGAGAGAGATAGTTCATCGAGAAGATCGGGCCACCCCTTATAATATGGTATCAGACTTCCAGGTTGCCTCGGTGAGCAAATTTATCCCTAGTATAGTTGTTTTTATTTCCTATCCAGAAAAAGCCACACAAAATTTTTAGGTCTAGTCATTGCCATAGCCTTAGATCACCATTGTCAAGTGTCTAGTTGCTGTCTTGTGTTTGATTTTGTGTTTCTTTTTCTCCTTTTGTGTCTTATTTTATTTCGAGTTAGGGTTAGGGTTCTTGAGTTTTCGAGTCTTGCCATTGAGTCCACCGAAATCCATCTTTTGTTTCCAATCCGAGTGGTGTTTTCCTTCTCTAATTCGAGTTGGTTTTGATTTCCTGCCGTGGCAGAAATTTCGCCAATTTGCTGCCGTGAAGATCCCCTAGTCACCATCGGATTCGTGTCTAACCGCCCCGCAATTTTCCCTTACCAAATCCATACCGTGTGCGTTTCTAATCCTAGTCGCAGTCGGTTTCCTGCCGCGGCAGAAAAACCTTCCAAAACGCTGCCGCGCCCGCCCCTACACGCGTTCGGATTCCCCTCGCATCACCCTTACCAAACCGCCCGCGCGCCCGCATCACGCTTACCATCCGCAATCACAGCGCGCTGCCGCGGTACGAAAAGAGGTAGTTTCTCTGCCGTGGGTTCTAATTCCTGCCGTGGGCAATTCCATTAGAATAGATAGTTTCGGTTGTTGTTTTTCTTTTCCAATTTCTTTAGGATTTCCAGTCCGATCTTTGAGAGACATAGACAAGGCCTATCTACATATAAAAATAGGAGCATACCCACATAAGACTAGCTCAATTTGGTGCTCACAGGCTGCTCGGTTGATTATTTCACAGTGCTGTCTTCTGCAAAAAATTTCTCCGCGGTGCGACATTGTTGCCAAAGCGAAGAGGAGAGAGAAAAAGTCAATTTTTACTGTAGCTACAGTACCCGTGAAAAGTATCAAAATTATTGGCCCAAAAGAGTGAAAAATTCAAAGTGAAAAACAGAAAAATAAAAGAGAAAAAGAGGCCTGAAAATTGGTGATAGCTACTGCAGTTTTGGAGCTGTTTTACATACTGTTTGCACTAGTTCTTTGAGCAATCTTGTGCCTGTTTATAAGAGCAATAGCTAGTGTCTTTCGAGTGCATAGCAACAATTCCATCCATATAGTTGCTTGCCACATTATTCTCCACGTGTGTGTTTCCCTAGGTGTTCTTTTATCATCACAAGCAGCAAATAGGACTTGTATTTGGTGTTGTTAGGAACCCAAGCCGAGCTCCACCATATTCCTTGGTTGTTTTTGTGATACTATCATATCCTGGGTATTCTTTTCTCACACTTGGTACACCTTTCATTGGTACTTGTGGTAAGTTGATCCTTTTCTCTCTTGGAACATTAAGTGAAGCCATCTTTGCTTGGTTTTGAGTGAGTTGTGAGAGAACACCACAACCCATTGATTTTGTTTCACTAACATAATGGGTGTTTCTAGTGTTGATGAGTTTGTGCAGGATTACCTAAAATACTTGAAACAAGGACCAAATTCTGTTGATCAATATTATAGAGATGGTGTTGTCACTACAAGAAGCTCGGGTTGTAGAAGCACCAGAACAAACAATGAAACGATTTCTTGCAGGGTTGCAATTCAAGATTAAAATCCTTTTATGGCGTGTGCAATATAACACCATGAATGAATTATTGCACCAAGCAAGAGAGGCAGAAAAGAAATTGGCCGAGATGGTTCCTATGGCTCCAAGAAGAATTTTTCCAATCCAAAGTCTAGCATTACCACTAATGAAATAATATCTATTCCTAGTGTTGTTTCTTCTCATGTGCAGACTTTTGAAGAAAGGGAGTCCATAGTAACATCATCACCACCACCATTGGAGGAGCATGTCATTGTTCCTAGTATTGTTTCTTGTGATTTGCAGGTTACTTTTGAAGAAAGGGAGCCACAACAAGTAGAACCTGCATCACAATTTGAGGTAGATGAATTGGTGCCTATTAATTCTGAGGAGGATGTCATTGATAAAGGTACTGATTTTGTGTTACCCTCTCATGTATTGATTTATGTGAATCCACTAAATTGCTAGTTGATCCTGAGTTAACAAGCATAGATAGTCCACCTAGATGTGATGATGTGATAATTTCGAAATTTAATCATGTGGTGTTGATTTCACATAAAGAAGTACTTGCTAAAATACCACCTAATGATATTGTGGATTACATCATGTTAAATGAATCAATTAGTGTGCAAAGTGCTATGAAAAAGCTTGCTGAAATTCATATGTAAATTCTAGCAATTGTGTTTCTTCTTTCACTTTTAACTTGATTGGTGATTATAACATGAGTGAAATTTTTATGGTGGATCACATATGCATAACTTGTGATAAAGTGGCCGAATTAAACAATGATTTGCCTTGGGTAGATAGGTTACAATTACCTACATATGATCATGATTTTACACATATGTTTGGTTTGCCACAATATTTGTCACATACATGTGCTAATAAATTGCTCTTCACTTATTTGCAAATTAAGTTGCAATTTTCATGATAAGCATGTTCCCACCATTGAGTGTAATAATAAACATAAATTTGATCATAGATCTTCTGTGAGAACACTTGAGTTGATACTAAACAATAAAAATGTTTACACATATGATTCTCCTTTTGATCATGATTTATTGAGCTTCACTTATATTTTGCAATTATGATTGCTATTTTATGGAGTGCTATGACAATTATGTGATGTTTACAAGCAAAATTCATGGTCACTTATCTTGGGCACAATTTATGAGATGATAACAACTAATGCACCTCATTATAGATATATGTATAGTGCATACACGTTGTTCTTTGTTTATTCCACTTTCAGCATACAACAAGCCGAGGACGTCTTGTCTTGAAGAAAGGGAGGATGATATGGACATAATAGAGGTCCATGAAGATTATTTATGCTTGAATTGGAAGGAAATACTAAGTCTCGTTGATGATTATCTAAAGGTGAATTCTTTCTTATTATTAAATATTGTTTGTGGTTATAAGAATGTTATACTACCTAAGCTATGTTATTTATTAGCAGGGTTATTGTTAACACAAACATGGATGGAGGATGATCTCAAGATGAGCTGGAAAACAATAAGGTGGCTGATGGGAAACAAGCTTACAAGTGTTGATAAACAATCAAGCCATGGTGAAAACAATTATTATTCATCAAGACATGGGGATAGGTGCCTCCACCAAGTCAAATGCACCATAGAAACCCTATTTTCGAATAGGTATGGCTTGTATGCCATGTGTGGCCGAAATCCCATAGTGTGGGTCGGTTTGTATCCATATGTGAGTCCAATTAGGAGTCCTAGTCCAATAAGGAAGGGTTGCTTGCGCAAGGGGCACCCTTGTGGCCGCACCACCCCCTCTCTTATACCCCTCCTGCGAGTTGAGGTAGGGGAGACCAAGTTTAAGATAAACCCTAGCTATTCTAGATTGAACCATGTTCATCTGAAAGTTATGCCCACCTTGTTGGTGGTGTTACTCAAGTCAAAGCTGCGTGATATCTTGTTATTCCATCTGGGAATAAGGGGATACAGGACCACTTGTGATCATTGATTGCTTGTGCAAGAGTGTGTAGTTGAGAATATCCAAAGGGATTGGTAGTTGTTGCATTGGCAACGAGGATCATCCAAGTGAGAGGTCTCAGTGTAGCACTAGTTATCACAAAATCCAGAAAACCACAAAAAGAGAGAGATAGTTCATCGAGAAGATCGGGCCACCCCTTATAAGCCGGGCACCCCACAGAGGGGGCCGGCCTCAAGGCCGGCCTGGCCCCTTCCCACCCCGGCCCCAGGCCGGCCTGGGCCTCCAGGCCAGCCTCTGCGCCCCACCCTGGCCCCAGGCCGGGACCCAGGCCGGCCAGGCCGGCTCCCAGGCCGGGGTGGCCCCGAAATGCCCGGAATTGGTCCGTTTTTGCACCGTTTTGACCCCCGTTTCGACCCCGAGCTATATAAGGGACCCCGGTGGCTAGATCTAGGGATAGGAATAGTTTTGAGCATTGTTTTCGAGAGTTTCGGGCTTTGCCCTTGTATCCCTCTTTTGAGGTGACTCCTCTTATGAGGCCACTCCTATGTTGATGATGTTCATCTAGGATTGTATCAAGATCTCTCCAAGGAGCTACTCTCTCACATAGTGATTCTAGTAGCGCTTGCCAACCTTCCCCTTTTGGGCTTCTGTTGGATCGGTGGACCGGCCGGTAAGAGAAACGGTTTCAATTAGCGTGTTGTTGACTTGGGTTTGCGATCCCTCGTAGGCTTCACGAGTTATCTTCCCCCTTTTGTGTTTCCACGTGTTTGCCCTCGATTTCCCCTCGATTCCCCTCTCGTGTTCATCGTGTTCATCGCGTTCTTCGTGCGTTCTTCGTTCGTTCTTGTCGATTCGTGAAGATCGGGCCAACTTAGAGGTCAACACCTTCATCAGTAAATTTCTTGCTTAAAATTTAATTCTAAATTCATTCCTAGTAGAATTCTTGTTCAAATAACTTAACTAGGTTTTTTATTAGTAAATTTCTTGCTTAAAATTTAATTCTAAATTCAATTCTAGTAGAATTCTTGTTCAAATAACTTAACTAGGTTTTTTATTAGTAAATTTCTTGCTTAAAATTTAATTCTAAAATTCCTTCCTAGAATTCTTGTTCAAATAACTTAACTAGGTTTTTTATTAGTAAATTTCTTGCTTAAAATTTAATTCTAAATTCATTTCTAGTAGAATTCTTGTTCAAATAACTTAACTAGGTTTTTTATTAACAAATTTCTTGCTTAAAATTTAATTCTAAATTCATTTCTAGTAGATTCTTGTTCAAATAACTTAACTAGGTTTTTTATTAGTAAGTTTCTTGATTAAAATTTAATTCTAAATTCATTGCTAGTAGAGTTCTTGTTCAAATAACCTAACTAGGTTTTTTATTAGTAAATTTCTTGTTTAAAATTTAATTCTAAATTCATTCCTAGTAGAATTCTTGTTCAAATAACTTAACTAGGTTTTTTATTAGTAAATTTCTTGTTTAAAATTTAATTCTAAATTCATTCCTAGTAGAATTCTTAGTTCAAATAACTTGAACTAGGTTTTTTATTAGTAAGTTTCTTGCTTAAAATTTAATTCTAAATTCATTCCTAGTAGAATTCTTGTTCAAATAACTTAAATAGGTTTTTTATTAGTAAATTTCTTGCTTAAAATATAATTCTAAATTCATTCGTAGTAGAATTCTTGTTCAAATAACTTAACTAGATTTTTTATTTGTAAATTTCTTGCTTAAAATTTAATTCTAAATTCATTCCTAGTAGAATTCTTGTTCAAATAACTAACTAGGTTTTTTATTAAAATTTCTTGCGTAAAATTTAATTCTAAATTCATTCCTAGTAGAATTCTCTTAACTAGTTTTTTATTAGTAAATTTCTTGCTTAAAATTTAATTCTAAATTCATTCCTAGTAGAATTCTTGTTCAAATAACTTAACTAGGTTTTTTATTAACAAATTTCTTGCTTAAAATTTAATTCTTAATTCATTCCTAGTAGATTCTTGTTCAAATATCTTAACTAGGTTTTTTATTAGTAAGTTTCTTGATTAAAATTTAATTCTAAATTCATTCCTAGTAGAATTCTTGATCAAATAACATAACTAGGTTTTTTATTATCAAATTTCTTGCTTAAAATTTAATTCTAAATTCATTCCTAGTAGAATTCTCTTAACTAGTTTTTATTAGTAAATTTCTTGCTTAAAATTTAATTCTAAATTCATTCCTAGTAGAATTCTTGTTCAAATAACTTAACTAGGTTTTTTATTAACAAATTTCTTGCTTAAAATTTAATTCTAAATTCATTCCTAGTAGATTCTTGTTCAAATAACTTAACTAGATTTTTTATTAGTAAGTTTCTTGACTAAAATTTAATTCTAAATTCATTCCTAGTAGAATTCTTGTTCAAATAACTTAACTAGGTTTTTTATTAGTAAATTTCTTGCTTAAAATTTAATTCTAAATTCATTCGTAGTAGAATTCTTGTTCAAATAACTTAACTAGGTTTTTTATTAGTAAATTTCTTGCTTAAAATTTAATTCTAAATTCATTTCTAGTAGAATTCTTGTTCAAATAACTTAACTAGCTTGTTTATTAACAAATTTCTTGCTTAAAATTTAATTCTAAATTCATTTCTAGTAGATTCTTGTTCAAATAACGTAACTAGGTTTTTTATTAGTAAGTTTCTTGCTTAAAATTTAATTCTAATTTCATTGCTAGTAGAATTCTTGTTCAAATAACTTAACTAGGTTTTTTATTAGTAAATTTCTTGCTTAAAATTTAATTCTAAATTCATTCCTAGTAAAATTCTTGTTCAAATAACTTAACTAGGTTTTTTATTAGTAAATTTCTTGCTTAAAATTTTATTCTAAATTCATTCCTAGTAGAATTCTCTTAACTAGTTTTTTATTAGTAAATTTCTTGCTTAAAATTTAATTCTAAATTCATTCCTAGTAGAATTCTTGTTCAAATAACTTAACTAGGTTTTTTATTAGTAAATTTCTTGCTTAAAATTTAATTCTAAATTCATTCCAAGTAGAATTCTTGTTCAAATAACTTAACTAGGTTTTTTATTAGTAAATTTCTTGCTTAAAATTTAATTCTAAATTCATTCCTAGTAGAATTCTTGTTCAAATAACTTAACTAGGTTTTTTATTAGTAAATTTCTTGCTTAAAATTTAATTCTAAATTCATTCCTAGTAGAATTCTTGTTCAAATAACATAACTAGGTTTTTTATTAAATTTCTTGCGTAAAATTTAATTCTAAATTCATTCCTAGTAGAATTCTTAACTAGTTTTTTATTAGTAATTTCTTGCTTAAAATTTAATTCTAAATTCATTCCTAGTAGAATTCTTGTTCAATAACTTAACTAGGTTTTTTATTAACAAATTTCTTGCTTAAAATTTAATTCTTAATTCATTCCTAGTAGATTCTTGTTCAAATAACTTAACTAGGTTTTTTATTAGTAAGTTTCTTGATTAAAATTTAATTCTAAATTCATTCCTGGTAGAATTCTTGTTCAAATAACTTAACTAGGTTTTTTATTAGTAAATTTCTTGTTTAAAATTTAATTCTAAATTCATTCCTAGTAGAATTCTTGTTCAAATAACTTAACTAGGTTTTTTATTAGTAAATTTCTTGTTTAAAATTTAATTCTAAATTCATTCCTAGTAGAATTCTTGTTCAAATAACTTAACTAGGTTTTTTATTAGTAAATTGCTTGCTTAAAATTTAATTCTAAATTCATTCCTAGTAGAATTCTTGTTCAAATAACTTAACTAGGTTTTTTATTAGTAAATTTCTTGCTTAAAATTTAATTCTAAATTCATTCCTAGTAGAATTCTTGTTCATATAACTTAACTAGGTTTTTTATTAACAAATTTCTTGCTTAAAATTTAATTCTTAAATTCATTCCTAGTAGATTCTTGTTCAAATAACTTAACTAGGTTTTTTATTAGTAAGTTTCTTGATTAAAATTTAATTCTAAATTCATTCCTAGTAGAATTCTTGTTCAAATAACTTAACTAGGTTTTTATTAGTAAATTTCTTGTTTAAAATTTAATTCTAAATTCATTCCTAGTAGAATTCTTGTTCAAATAACTTAACTAGGTTTTTTATTAGTAAATTTCTTGTTTAAAATTTAATTCTAAATTCATTCCTAGTAGAATTCTTGTTCAAATAACTTAACTAGGTTTTTTATTAGTAAATTGCTTGCTTAAAATTTAATTCTAAATTCATTCCTAGTAGAATTCTTGTTCAAATAACTTAACTAGGTTTTTTATTAGTAAATTTCTTGCTTAAAATTTAATTCTAAATTCATTTCTAGTAGAATTCTTGTTCAAATAACTTAACTAGGTTTTTTGTTAACAAATTTCTTGCTTAAAATTTAATTCTAAATTCATTTCTAGTAGATTCTTGTTCAAATAACTTAACTAGGTTTTTTATTAGTAAGTTTCTTGATTAAAATTTAATTCTAAATTCATTTCTAGTAGAGTTCTTGTTCAAATAACTTAACTAGGTTTTTTATTAGTAAATTTCTTGTTTAAAATTTAATTCTAAATTCATTCCTAGTAGAATTCTTGTTCAAATAACTTAACTAGGTTTTTTATTAGTAAATTTTTTGTTTAAAATTTAATTCTAAATTCATTCCTAGTAGAATTCTTGTTCAAATAACTTGAACTAGGTTTTTTATTAGTAAATTTCTTGCTTAAAATATAATTCTAAATTCATTCCTAGTAGAATTCTTGTTCAAATAACTTAACTAGGTTTTTTATTAGTAAATTTCTTGCTTAAAATTTAATTCTAAATTCATTCCTAGTAGAATTCTTGTTCAAATAACTTAACTAGGTTTTTTATTAGTAAATTTCTTGCTTAAAATTTAATTCTAAATTCATTCCTAGTAGAATTCTTGTTCAAATAACTTAACTAGGTTTTTTATTAGTAAATTTCTTGCTTAAAATTTAATTCTAAATTCATTCCTAGTAGAATTCTTGTTCAAATAACATAACTAGGTTTTTTATTAACAAATTTCTTGCGTAAAATTTAAATCTAAATTCATTCCTAGTAGAATTCTCTTAACTAGTTTTTTATTAGTAATTTTCTTGCTTAAAATTTAATTCTAAATTCATTCCTAGTAGAATTCTTGTTCATATAACTTAACTAGGTTTTTTATTAACAAATTTCTTGCTTAAAATTTAATTCTTAATTCATTCCTAGTAGATTCTTGTTCAAATAACTTAACTAGGTTTTTTATTAGTAAGTTTCTTGATTAAAATTTAATTCTAAATTCATTCCTAGTAGAATTCTTGTTCAAATAACTTAACTAGGTTTTTTATTAGTAAATTTCTTGTTTAAAATTTAATTCTAAATTCATTCCTAGTAGAATTCTTGTTCAAATAACTTAACTAGGTTTTTTATTAGTAAATTTCTTGTTTAAAATTTAATTCTAAATTCATTCCTAGTAGAATTCTTGTTCAAATAACTTAACTAGGTTTTTTATTAGTAAATTTCTTGCTTAAAATATAATTCTAAATTCATTCCTAGTAGAATTCTTGTTCAAATAACTTAACTAGGTTTTTTATTAGTAAATTTCTTGCTTAAAATTTAATTCTAAATTCATTCCTAGTAGAATTCTTGTTCAAATAACTTAACTAGGTTTTTTATTAGTAAATTTCTTGCTTAAAATTTAATTCTAAATTCATTCCTAGTAGAATTCTTGTTCAAATAACATAACTAGGTTTTTATTAACAAATTTCTTGCGTAAAATTTAATTCTAAATTCATTCCTAGTAGAATTCTCTTAACTAGTTTTTTATTAGTAAATTTCTTGCTTAAAATTTGATTCTAAATTCATTCCTAGTAGAATTCTTGTTCAAATAACTTGAACTAGGTTTTTTATTAGTAAATTTCTTGCTTAAAATATAATTCTAAATTCATTCCTAGTAGAATTCTTGTTCAAATAACTTAACTAGGTTTTTTATTAGTAAATTTCTTGTTTAAAATTTAATTCTAAATTCATTCCTAGTAGAATTCTTGTTCAAATAACTTAACTAGGTTTTTTATTAGTAAATTTCTTGTTTAAAATTTAATTCTAAATTCATTCCTAGTAGAATTCTTGTTCAAATAACTTGAACTAGTTTTATTTATTAGTAATTTCTTGCTTAAAATATAATTCTAAATTCATTCCTAGTAGAATTCTTGTTCAAATAACTTAACTAGGTTTTTATTAGTAAATTTCTTGCTTAAAATTTAATTCTAAATTCATTCCTAGTAGAATTCTTGTTCAAATAACTTAACTAGGTTTTTTTAATAACAAATTTCTTGCTTAAAATTTAATTCTTAATTCATCCTAGTAGATTCTTGTTCAAATATCTTAACTAGGTTTTTTAGTAGTAAGTTTCTTGATTAAAATTTAATTCTAAATTCATTCCTAGTAGAATTCTTGTTCAAATAACATAACTAGGTTTTTTATTAACAAATTTCTTGCTTAAAATTTAATTCTAAATTCATTCCTAGTAGAATTCTCTTTTAGTTTTAATAGGAAATTTCTTGCTTAAAATTTAATTCTAAATTCATTCCTAGTAGAATTCTTGTTCAAATAACTTAACTAGGTTTTTTATTAACAAATTTCTTGCTTAAAATTTAATTCTAAATTCATTCCTAGTAGATTCTTGTTCAAATAACTTAACTAGATTTTTTATTAGTAAGTTTCTTGACTAAAATTTAATTCTAAATTCATTCCTAGTAGAGATTCTTGTTCAAATAACTTAACTAGGTTTTTTATTAGTAAATTTCTTGCTTAAAATTTAATTCTAAATTCATTCGTAGTAGAATTCTTGTTCAAATAACTTAACTAGGTTTTTTATTAGTAAATTTCTTGCTTAAAAATTTAATTCTAAATTCATTTCTAGTAGAATTCTTGTTCAAATAACTTAACTAGCTGTTTATTAACAAATTTCTTGCTTAAAATTTAATTCTAAATTCATTTCTAGTAGATTCTTGTTCAAATAACGTAACTAGGTTTTTTATTAGTAAGTTTCTTGCTTAAAATTTAATTCTAATTTCATTGCTAGTAGAATTCTTGTTCAATAACTTAACTAGGTTTTTTATAGTAAATTTCTTGCTTAAAATTTAATTCTAAATTCATTCCTAGTAAAATTCTTGTTCAAATAACTTAACTAGGTTTTTATTAGTAAATTTCTTGCTTAAAATTTTATTCTAAATTCATTCCTAGTAGAATTCTCTTAACTATTTTTATTAGTAAATTTCTTGCTTAAAATTTAATTCTAAATTCATTCCAAGTAGAATTCTTGTTCAAATAACTTAACTAGGTTTTTTATTAGTAAATTTCTTGCTTAAAATTTAATTCTAAATTCATTCCTAGTAGAATTCTTGTTCAAATAACTTAACTAGGTTTTTTATTAGTAAATTTCTTGCTTAAAATTTAATTATAAATTCATTCCTAGTAGAATTCTTGTTCAAATAACTTAACTAGGTTTTTATTAGTAAATTTCTTGCTTAAAATTTAATTCTAAATTCATTCCTAGTAGAATTCTTGTTCAAATAACATAACTAGGTTTTTTATTAACAAATTTCTTGCGTAAAATTTAATTCTAAATTCATCCTAGTAGAATTCTCTTAACTAGTTTTTTATTAGTAAATTTCTTGCTTAAAATTTAATTCTAAATTCATTCCTAGTAGAATTCTTGTTCATATAACTTAACTAGGTTTTTTTTATTAACAAATTTCTTGCTTAAAATTTAATTCTTAATTCATTCCTAGTAGATTCTTGTTCAAATAACTTATCTAGGTTTTTTTATTAGTAAGTTTCTTGATTAAAATTTAATTCTAAATTCATTCCTAGTAGAATTCTTGTTCAAATAACTTAACTAGGTTTTTTATTAGTAAATTTCTTGTTTAAAATTTAATTCTAAATTCATTCCTAGTAGAATTCTTGTTCAAATAACTTAACTAGGTTTTTTATTAGTAAATTTCTTGTTTAAAATTTAATTCTAAATTCATTCCTAGTAGAATTCTTGTTCAAATAACTTAACTAGGTTTTTTATTAGTAAATTGCTTGCTTAAAATTTTAATTCTAAATTCATTCCTAGTAGAATTCTGTTCAAATAACTTAACTAGGTTTTTTATAGTAAATTTCTTGCTTAAAATTTAATTCTAAATTCATTCCTAGTAGAATTCTTGTTCATATAACTTAACTAGGTTTTTTATTAACAAATTTCTTGCTTAAAATTTAATTCTTAATTCATTCCTAGTAATTCTTGTTCAAATAACTTAACTAGGTTTTTTTATTAGTAAGTTTCTTGATTAAAATTTAATTCTAAATTCATTCCTAGTAGAATTCTTGTTCAAATAACTTAACTAGGTTTTTTATTAGTAAATTTCTTGTTTAAAATTTAATTCTAAATTCATTCCTAGTAGAATTCTTGTTCAAATAACTTAACTAGGTTTTTTATTAGTAAATTTCTTGTTTAAAATTTAATTCTAAATTCATTCCTAGTAGAATTCTTGTTCAAATAACTTAACTAGGTTTTTTATTAGTAAATTGCTTGCTTAAAATTTAATTCTAAATTCATTCCTAGTAGAAATTCTTGTTCAAATAACTTAACTAGGTTTTTTATTAGTAAATTTCTTGCTTAAAAATTTAATTCTAAATTCATTTCTAGTAGAATTCTTGTTCAAATAACTTAACTAGGTTTTTTGTTAACAAATTTCTTGCTTAAAATTTAATTCTAAATTCATTTCTAGTAGATTCTTGTTCAAATAACTAACTAGGTTTTTTATTAGTAAGTTTCTTGATTAAAATTTAATTCTAAATTCATTTCTAGTAGAGTTCTTGTTCAAATAACTTAACTAGGTTTTTTATTAGTAAATTTCTTGTTTAAAATTTAATTCTAAATTCATTCCTAGTAGAATTCTGTTCAAATAACTTAACTAGGTTTTTTATTAGTAAATTTCTTGTTTAAAATTTAATTCTAAATTCATTCCTAGTAGAATTCTTGTTCAAATAACTTGAACTAGGTTTTTTATTAGTAAATTTCTTGCTTAAAATATAATTCTAAATTCATTCCTAGTAGAATTCTTGTTCAAATAACTTAACTAGGTTTTTTATTAGTAAATTTCTTGCTTAAAATTTAATTCTAAATTCATTCCTAGTAGAATTCTTGTTCAAATAACTTAACTAGGTTTTTTATTAGTAAATTTCTTGCTTAAAATTTAATTCTAAATTCATTCCTAGTAGAATTCTTGTTCAAATAACTTAACTAGGTTTTTTTATTAGTAAATTTCTTGCTTAAAATTTAATTCTAAATTCATTCCTAGTAGAATTCTTGTTCAAATAACATAACTAGTTTTTTATTAACAAATTTCTTGCGTAAAATTTAAATCTAAATTCATTCCTAGTAGAATTCTCTTAACTAGTTTTTTATTAGTAATTTTCTGCTTAAAATATAATTCTAAATTCATTTCCTAGTAGAATTCTTGTTCATATAACTTAACTAGGTTTTTTATTAACAAATTTCTTGCTTAAAATTTAATTCTTAATTCATTCCTAGTAATTCTTGTTCAAATAACTTAACTAGGTTTTTATATTAGTAAGTTTCTTGATTAAAATTTAATTCTAAATTCATTCTAGTAGAATTCTTGTTCAAATAACTTAACTAGGTTTTTTAATAGTAAATTTCTTGTTTAAAAATTTAATTCTAAATTCATTCCTAGTAGAATTCTTGTTCAAATAACTTAACTAGGTTTTTTATTAGTAAATTTCTTGTTTAAAAATTTAATTCTAAATTCATTCCTAGTAGAATTCTTGTTCAAATAACTTAACTAGGTTTTTTATTAGTAAATTGCTTGCTTAAAATTTAATTCTAAATTCATTCCTAGTAGAATTCTTGTTCAAATAACTTAACTAGGTTTTTTATTAGTAAATTTCTTGCTTAAAATTTAATTCTAAATTCATTTCTAGTAGAATTCTGTTCAAATAACTTAACTAGGTTTTTTGTTAACAAATTTCTTGCTTAAAATTTAATTCTAAATTCATTTCTAGTAGATTCTTGTTCAAATAACTTAACTAGGTTTTTTATTAGTAAGTTTCTTGATTAAAATTTAATTCTAAATTCATTTCTAGTAGAGTTCTTGTTCAAATAACTTAACTAGGTTTTTTATTAGTAAATTTCTTGTTTAAAATTTAATTCTAAATTCATTCCTAGTAGAATTCTTGTTCAAATAACTTAACTAGTTTTTTATTAGTAAATTTCTTGTTTAAAATTTAATTCTAAATTCATTTCTAGTAGAATTCTTGTTCAAATAACTTGAACTAGGTTTTTTATTAGTAAATTTCTTGCTTAAAATATAATTCTAAATTCATTCCTAGTAGAATTCTTGTTCAAATAACTTAACTAGGTTTTTTATTAGTAAATTTCTTGCTTAAAATTTAGTTCTAAATTCATTCCTAGTAGAATTCTTGTTCAAATAACTTAACTAGGTTTTTTATTAGTAAAATTTCTTGCTTAAAATTTAATTCTAAATTCATTCCTAGTAGAATTCTTGTTCAAATAACTTAACTAGGTTTTTTATTAGTAAATTTCTTGCTTAAAATTTAATTCTAAATTCATTCCTAGTAGAATTCTTGTTCAAATAACATAACTAGGTTTTTTATTAACAAATTTCTTGCGTAAAATTTAAATCTAAATTCATTCCTAGTAGAATTCTCTTAACTAGTTTTTTATTAGTAATTTCTTGCTTAAAATTTAATTCTAAATTCATTCCTAGTAGAATTCTTGTTCATATAACTTAACTAGGTTTTTTATTAACAAATTTCTTGCTTAAAATTTAATTCTTAATTCATTCCTAGTAGATTCTTGTTCAAATAACTTAACTAGGTTTTTTATTAGTAAGTTTCTTGATTAAAATTTAATTCTAAATTCATTCCTAGTAGAATTCTTGTTCAAATAACTTAACTAGGTTTTTTATTAGTAAATTTCTTGTTTAAAATTTAATTCTAAATTCATTCCTAGTAGAATTCTTGTTCAAATAACTTAACTAGGTTTTTTATTAGTAAATTTCTTGTTTAAAATTTAATTCTAAATTCATTCCTAGTAGAATTCTTGTTCAAATAACTTAACTAGGTTTTTTATTAGTAAATTGCTTGCTTAAAATTTAATTCTAAATTCATTCCTAGTAGAATTCTGTTCAAATAACTTAACTAGGTTTTTATTAGTAAATTTCTTGCTTAAAATTTAATTCTAAATCATTTCTAGTAGAAATCTTGTTTCAAATAACTTAACTAGGTTTTTTGTTAACAAATTTCTTGCTTAAAATTTAATTCTAAATTCATTTCTAGTAGATTCTTGTTCAAATAACTTAACTAGGTTTTTTATTAGTAAGTTTCTTGATTAAAATTTAATTCTAAAATTCATTTCTAGTAGAGTTCTTGTTCAAATAACTTAACTAGGTTTTTTATTAGTAAATTTCTTGTTTAAAATTTAATTCTAAATTCATTCCTAGTAGAATTCTTGTTCAAATAACTTAACTAGGTTTTTTATTAGTAAATTTCTTGTTTAAAATTTAATTCTAAATTCATTCCTAGTAGAATTCTTGTTCAAATAACTTGAACTAGGTTTTTTATTAGTAAATTTCTTGCTTAAAATATAATTCTAAATTCATTCCTAGTAGAATTCTTGTTCAAATAACTTAACTAGGTTTTTATTAGTAAATTTCTTGCTTAAAATTTAGTTCAAAATTCATTCCTAGTAGAATTCTTGTTCAAATAACTTAACTAGGTTTTTTATTAGTAAATTTCTTGCTTAAAATTTAATTCTAAATTCATTCCTAGTAGAATTCTTGTTCAAATAACTTAACTAGGTTTTTTATTAGTAAATTTCTTGCTTAAAATTTAATTCTAAATTCATTCCTAGTAGAATTCTTGTCAAATAACATAACTAGGTTTTTTATTAACAAATTTCTTGCGTAAAATTTAATTCTAAATTCATTCCTAGTAGAATTCTCTTAACTAGTTTTTTATTAGTAAATTTTCTTGCTTAAAATTTAATTCTAAATTCATTCCTAGTAGAATTCTTGTTCATATAACTTAACTAGGTTTTTTATTAACAAATTTCTTGCTTAAAATTTAATTCTTAATTCATTCCTAGTAGATTCTTGTTCAAAATAACTTAACTAGGTTTTTTATTAGTAAGTTTCTTGATTAAAATTTAATTCTAAATTCATTCCTAGTAGAATTCTTGTTCAAATAACTTAACTAGGTTTTTTATTAGAAATTTCTTGTTTAAAATTTATTCTAAATTCATTCCTAGTAGAATTCTTGTTCAAATAACTTAACTAGGTTTTTATTAGTAAATTTCTTGTTTAAAAATTTAATTCTAAATTCATTCCTAGTAGAATTCTTGTTCAAATAACTTGAACTAGGTTTTTTATTAGTAAATTTCTTGCTTAAAATTTAATTCTAAATTCATTCCTAGTAGAATTCTTGTTCAAATAACTTAACTAGGTTTTTTATTAGTAAATTTCTTGCTTAAAATTTAATTCTAAATTCATTCCTAGTAGAATCTTGTTCAAATAACATAACTAGGTTTTTTATTAACAAATTTCTTGTGTAAAATTTAATTCTAAATTCATTCCTAGTAGAATTCTCTTAACTAGTTTTTTATTAGTAAATTTCTTGCTTAAAATTTAATTCTAAATTCATTCCTAGTAGAATTCTTGTTCATATAACTTAACTAGGTTTTTTATTAACAAATTTCTTGCTTAAAATTTAATTCTTAATTCATTCCGAGTAGATTCTTGTTCAAATAACTTAACTAGGTTTTTTATTAGTAAGTTTCTTGATTAAAATTTAATTCTAAATTCATTGCTAGTAGAGTTCTTGTTCAAATAACTTAACTAGGTTTTTTATTAGTAAATTTCTTGTTTAAAATTTAATTCTAAATTCATTCCTAATAGAATTCTTGTTCAAATAACTTAACTAGGTTTTTTATTAGTAAATTTCTTGTTTAAAATTTAATTCTAAATTCATTCCTAGTAGAATTCTTGTTCAAATAACTTGAACTAGGTTTTTTATTAGTAAATTTCTTGCTTAAAATATAATTCTAAATTCATTCCTAGTAGAATTCTTGTTCAAATAACTTAACTAGGTTTTTTATTAGTAAATTTCTTGCTTAAAATTTTATTCTAAATTCATTCCTAGTAGAATTCTTGTTCAAATAACATAACTAGGTTTTTTATTAACAAATTTCTTGCTTAAAATTTAATTCTAAATTCATTCCTAGTAGAATTCTTGTTCAAATAACTTAACTAGGTTTTTTATTAGTAAATTTCTTGCTTAAAATATAATTCTAAATTCATTCGTAGTAGAATTCTTGTTCAAATAACTTAACTAGGTTTTTATTAGTAAATTTCTTGCTTAAAATTTAATTCTAAATTCATTCCTAGTAGAATTCTTGTTCAAATAACATAACTAGGTTTTTTATTAACAAATTTCTTGCGTAAAATTTAATTCTAAATTCATTCCTAGTAGAATTCTCTTAACTAGTTTTTTATTAGTAAATTTCTTGCTTAAAATTTAATTCTAAATTCATTCCTAGTAGAATTCTTGTTCATATAACTTAACTAGGTTTTTTATTAACAAATTTCTTGCTTAAAATTTAATTCTTAATTCATTCCTAGTAGATTCTTGTTCAAATAACTTAACTAGGTTTTTTATTAGTAAGTTTCTTGATTAAAATTTAATTCTAAATTCATTCCTAGTAGAATTCTTGTTCAAATAACTTAACTAGGTTTTTTATTAGTAAATTTCTTGTTTAAAATTTAATTCTAAATTCATTCCTAGTAGATGATATGGGGTGGCCCAATCTTCTCAATGAGCTTCTCTCTCTCTTTTTGTATTTTCTGAATATATGTGGATAACTAGTGCTACACTGAGACCTCTCACTTGGATGACCCTCGTTGCCAATGCAACAACAATCAAGCCCTTTGGATATTCTCAACTACACACTCTTGCACAAGCAATCAATGATCACAAGTGGTCCTGTATCCCCCTAATTCCCAATGGAATAGCAAGATATCACGCAAACTTTGACTTGGTATACTTCAAGATGAATGCTTAGCAGCAATACAATCTTAAGGCTAGGGTTTTCTTTGTCTAAATTGTTCTCCCCTATTGCTATGCGCCCCATGGGCTTATATGGGAGGAGGGGTGCGGCCACAAGGGTCTCCTTGCGCAAGCACAACTCCTACTAGGACTAGGAAACCTAACACAACTAAGGTAGGATACAAACCGACCCCACACACAAAGGGGTGCGGCCACAATTGGTATACAAACCAATCCTAACACAACTAGGACATATCTTGGGCGCATTGTGCTTCCATGTGGGCCCTCCTTCTTGGTTGTCCATCATAGAGTGCATTTAACCTTGTGGAGGCACTCATCCCCTTGTTGATATTGATGAATAACAATTGTTTCTATTGAATAACAATTGTTATGAATTGATTCTTCTTTTGTTTTCCACTTCTTGAATTATTGTTTTCACCATGATCTTGATATCTTCTATCAACTCTTCACTCATGCTTGTGATAACAATGTCCTTAGTCCCATCCTCATCATCCTCCCTTTCTTCAAGACAAGACGTCCTCGTCTTGTGATATCTGAAAGTGGAATAAACAAGAAAAACAAAGTGTATGCACCATATATATAGATATATTGGTACTCATTAGTTGTTAGCACAACAAAATATAGTGAATATATCATAAGATCACGAAATTTGTAAGCAAACAACACATAATAGTCATATTCTTTCATCTCATAGCAATCAAAATTGCAAATATAAGTATAGTTTGATTTAATGGAACATGTATCCAACCAATAATGTGGTGAACTTAGCATGTGTGTTTCGGCCACTTCATCATGTTTATCAATATCTATCCCAAATAACACATTATTTCTTTCGGCTACTTCATTATATGTAACACATATATGATGTATCATAAAATTTTTAGCCAAATTATAATCACCAATCAAATAGAATTTGAAACTAGTATCATATGTGCTATCATTATCACAAACAAATTTATCCATAGCACATTGTATATCAATTGGTTCTTTAAGCATGTCATCATAAATAATAACACTAGAAGGTATCATAGCAAGTACTTCTTTATGTGTAATCAAAACCATGTTGTGAAATTTCGAATTCATAGGTTTGTATAGTTGAAAATTATCACATAATTCATTACTACTAGGTACCAACCCGAAATCTATACCATTATCATTACTAACCTCCTCATGTGTAGTAGGTATGATCTCCTCAATATCTTGTGAATTTGAAGGTTGTAGCTCCCTTTCTTCAAAAATAACCTTCATATCACAAGCTAGCTTTCTTGTATCCTCCAATTTATGTGATGATTGTAATGTTTCCTTGCCCTCCCTTTCTTCAAGAGAAACCTGTACATAAGAAACATCACTAGGAAAAATTATGGCATTAGTTAAAAGACTTTTTCCACTCGGCCTAGGCTTGTCTTCCTCCATGGATTTGTTGTTATCACTCCCCTTCTCTATCACTTCAAACTTTTGCCTTGATTCATGCATGATTTGTTGGGGTGACATAGGCCTCAATATGATATCCTTATTGTTCCAATTCAAGTGGTGGGTGTTTGCTCTACCATCATGTAGCACCTTTCTATCAAATTGCCATGGTCTTCCAAGTAATAGGTGGCAAACCGACATGGGAACAACATCACACTCAATTGTATCCTTGTATGGTCCAATTTGAAATTCCACTCTCACCATATGACATACACCTCATCTCCTCTTTGTCAGTAATCCATTGAATATAGTATGGATTGGGGTGTGGAAATATACTTCAACCTTAGCTTTGCACATAATTCTTTGCTTGCTAGATTTCTACAACTTCCTCCATCTATAATCACCTTGCAAGCCATACTAGGTCCAACAATTGCTTTGGTTTGAAATAAATTGCACCTTTGGCTCTCATCTTTGCTAGGAGCAATAGTCAATGCTTTGGTGCACACAATAGTTGGATAATTTGTAGCAAAGGCATTAAGGGGACCATCATCATCATCATCACATGTATCATCTCCATTAGGATCAGCATCATCTCCACTCTCATTCCTCATTAGCATTGATCACCATGACTTTTCTTATTAGGACAATCTCTCTTAAAGTGCCCTCTTCCTCCACAAGTATGGCATGTCATGTCTCTATGTCTAGCTGTTGATTGAGTAGAACCACTTCCACTAGCTGCAGGTTGTGGTGTTTTCCTTGTATTGGAGATGCTAGACTCGGGTTTGGATGGTGTACTATCTCGAGTTGGAGTAATTGTAGGTGTAGGTGGTGAAGGAAGAGGATCTCGAGGGCCAAATTTTCCTTGGAGCCAATGTAACCTCCTCGGCCAACCTCTTTTCTGCCTCCTTGATTGATGTAACAATTCTGTCATTGTTATATGGCACATGCCTCACAATGCATCTAATTTGAAAAGATAATCCTACAGAAATCTTTGCATTGTTTGCTCTTTTGCTTCAACAACTCGAGCTCTTTGTAGCACTAATTCCATCTCTTTGTAATATTGATCCACTGAATTTGTTCCTTGCTTCAAATTTTGCAACTTGTCATAGAGAGTCCTCAAATAATTTGTTGGAACAAACCTCTCAGTCATAAGTTGTTTCATCTCAGCCCATGTAGTAATTTCTGGTTGATTTTGGTTTCCCTCAATCTTATGATGCCATCCCACCACAAGAGCATAACCATCAAATCCAGAAGATGCTAGCTTGATTTTCCTCTCATCAGTGTAATTATGCATTCTCCATAGCTTTTCTATCTTCAATTCCCACATCAAGAACTCCTCAGCATCATCATTATCACATGTGAGAGTAGGCACAAAGAATTTTGGTTTCCCAAGTCCATCCTCTCTATTATCATCCAATGGAATTCTTCTAGGTGGAAAATTGCCACGGCCTCCATAGCAATGGCTCGGCCTTCTTCATGATTACCACCAAGATTAGCTCTTTGTATTGTGTGGAGATATTTGCAACTTCCCTTGTGAGATTATTCATGGCCTCTTGAAGAACACGAATTGAATTTGTAGCTTCAGTTTGTTTCTCAATAACCACTGTCAAATCCTTCCGTAGGATATCATCATATTCCTCAATTTTCTTCTCAACTCTATGCTCAATCCGATTAGCAACTCCTTCTCTAAAGAGATTAAAATCTGCCCATGTACATGTATCATCAGCATTCTTTGTTTTGGGCATCAAATCAGCTTTTTCCTTTTCACCCTGCACAGAAGATTCACTAGCAAAACTCATGATTAATGGGTTAGTGAAAATAAATAATCAATGGGTTGTGGTGCCTCTCAAACTCACTCAAACCAGCAAAGAAAGGTTCACTTACTGTTCCAAAGTGAATAAGGATCAACTTACCAACAAGTACCAATGAAAACTGTGTCAAGTGTGAGAAGAGAATACCCAGGCTCTCAAGTGTCACAATGCAAAACAAGGTATTTGGTGGGGCTTGGTTGGATTCCTAACAACACCAAAATAACAACTCCAATGCACTGCTCAATGTGATAAAAATAACTAAAGGAAACACACTCACACTTGGAGACAATTGTGGCTTAGCAAATATATGGTAGAGATTTTGCAAGCACTAGAAAGACACTAGCAAATACTCAATGAAACAGGCACAAGATTGCTCAATATGTCCACAAAAATTCCAATATGAAATAGCTTCCACTAGTGATATGTAGCTCGGCCTCTTTTGCTTTTTCTCTTCTTTTTATTTTTTTTTTTTTTATACTTTTCAATGGCCTTTGAATCAACTAGGAGCAATATGTAGATGGAAAACAAAAATTAGTAGACAGATTAGATCAAATGAGCAGCCTGTAGAGCAATAAAAGAGCTAGTCTTTGGGTTTTGGGAACCTAAATATAGCTGTAGAATGGCTTTGTCTAAGGCTTATCAAAGATCAGCACGAAATCCTAGAGAAAAACAAGGGTAAAACAAAAGAAAATCTAAGAAAATTTGATGTTAAACGACTCACGGCAGAACTTGTGGTCACGGCAGAGAAAATTGCGGTTTTTGCTACCGCGGCAGAGCGCTGATGTGCTGGTGGTGTGGTGCGTTACGGTGCGGCGAGCGGATTTGTAAGCGCGCACAAGGTAAAACCGAGAGCGGCTAGGAGCGCGGTACGGCAGCGGCGGCAGAGAATTGCGCGCGTTTTGGCTCGCGCAGCGAATCCGACCTCGGCTAGGAACCGAGTGCGGGTGGGAGTGGCGCGCGCACGCTGGTAAGGGAATTTCGTCACCGCGGCCCGTTTGGTAAGGTGAATCCGATAGCGAGTGGAACACGGTGGCGGCAGCGTTTTGGGCGGTTTTTGGTGCCACGGCAGGAATCCGACAAGCACTAGGGCTCGGATATGAATACTTGCGGTTCAACACGATTTGAAATCAGCACCACTGCAACACAATGACTCAAGGAACTAGATCAACTTGCCAAAACAAATTGTAGGTCTAAAATTCCCGAGAACAACAAGATCCACAATATTTTTGGTGTGAATTTTCGGTATAGAAACAAAAGGAACTAGATGAACCCTAAAAGATGAAAACCTAAAACAGAAAAAACAGAAACGCAAATCAACAAAAAGCAGCAACTAGGTAGATGCAAATTGTGTTGATCTAGGCTCTGGCAATGATCTAAACAACTATTTTTGTGTGGCTTTTTCTGGATAGGAATAAAAACAACTAAAACTAGGGATAACTTTGCTCACCGAGTAAACCTGGAGAATCTGATACCAAGATGATATGGGGTGGCCCAATCTTCTCAATGAGCTTCTCTCTCTCTTTTTGTATTTCTGAATATATGTGGATAACTAGTGCTACACTGAGACCTCTCACTTGGATGACCCTCGTTGCCAATGCAACAACAATCAAGCCCTTTGGATATTCTCAACTACACACTCTTGCACAAGCAATCAATGATCACAAGTGGTCCTGTATCCCCCTAATTCCCAATGGAATAGCAAGATATCACGCAAACTTTGACTTGGTATACTTCAAGATGAATGCTTAGCAGCAATACAATCTTAAGGCTAGGGTTTTCTTTGTCTAAATTGTTCTCCCCTATTGCTATGCGCCCCATGGGCTTATATGGGAGGAGGGGTGCGGCCACAAGGGTCTCCTTGCGCAAGCACAACTCCTACTAGGACTAGGAAACCTAACACAACTAAGGTAGGATACAAACCGACCCCACACACAAAGGGGTGCGGCCACAATTGGTATACAAACCAATCCTAACACAACTAGGACATATCTTGGGCGCATTGTGCTTCCATGTGGGCCCTCCTTCTTGGTTGTCCATCATAGAGTGCATTTAACCTTGTGGAGGCACTCATCCCCTTGTTGATATTGATGAATAACAATTGTTTCTATTGAATAACAATTGTTATGAATTGATTCTTCTTTTGTTTTCCACTTCTTGAATTATTGTTTTCACCATGATCTTGATATCTTCTATCAACTCTTCACTCATGCTTGTGATAACAATGTCCTTAGGTCCATCCTCATCAGTAGAATTCTTGTTCAAATAACTTAACTAGGTTTTTTATTAGTAAATTTCTTGTTTAAAATTTAATTCTAAATTCATTCCTAGTAGAATTCTTGTTCAAATAACTTGAACTAGGTTTTTTATTAGTAAATTTCTTGCTTAAAATATAATTCTAAATTCATTCCTAGTAGAATTCTTGTTCAAATAACTTAACTAGGTTTTTTATTAGTAAATTTCTTGCTTAAAATTTAATTCTAAATTCATTCCTAGTAGAATTCTTGTTCAAATAACTTAACTAGGTTTTTTATTAGTAAATTTCTTGCTTAAAATTTAATTCTAAATTCATTCCTAGTAGAATTCTTGTTCAAATAACTTAACTAGGTTTTTTATTAGTAAATTTCTTGCTTAAAATTTAATTCTAAATTCATTCCTAGTAGAATTCTTGTTCAAATAACATAACTAGGTTTTTTATTAACAAATTTCTTGCGTAAAATTTAATTCTAAATTCATTCCTAGTAGAATTCTCTTAACTAGTTTTTTATTAGTAAATTTCTTGCTTAAAATTTAATTCTAAATTCATTCCTAGTAGAATTCTTGTTCAAATAACTTAACTAGGTTTTTTATTAGTAAATTTCTTGTTTAAAATTTAATTCTAAATTCATTCCTAGTAGAATTCTTGTTCAATAACTTGAACTAGGTTTTTTATTAGTAAATTTCTTGCTTAAAATTTAATTATAAATTCATTCCTAGTAGAATTCTTGTTCAAATAACTTAACTAGGTTTTTTATTAGTAAATTTCTTGCTTAAAATTTAATTCTAAATTCATTCCTAGTAGAATTCTTGTTCAAATAACATAACTAGGTTTTTTATTAACAAATTTCTTGTGTAAAATTTAATTCTAAATTCATTCCTAGTAGAATTCTCTTAACTAGTTTTTTATTAGTAAATTTCTTGCTTAAAATTTAATTCTAAATTCATTCCTAGTAGAATTCTCTTAACTAGTTTTTTATTAGTAAATTTCTTGCTTAAAATTTAATTCTAAATTCATTCCTAGTAGAATTCTTGTTCATATAACTTAACTAGGTTTTTTATTAACAAATTTCTTGCTTAAAATTTAATTCTTAATTCATTCCTAGTAGATTCTTGTTCAAATAACTTAACTAGGTTTTTTATTAGTAAGTTTCTTGATTAAAATTTAATTCTAAATTCATTCCTAGTAGAATTCTTGTTCAAATAACTTAACTAGGTTTTTTATTAGTAAATTTCTTGTTTAAAATTTAATTCTAAATTCATTCCTAGTAGAATTCTTGATACGGGCATCTACTGGTTAGCACGCTAGGACAAAAAACTACGATGTATAATGTCTAAGGCCTGCGAGCCGCATGTGTTGACCGAGCCTTCTAAATGGGCCGGTTTGTATCCAGTTTGAGTCCAACTAGGTTTAGGTTCGAGTCAGTTTTGGTTTGGGTTTATCCAACCAACTAGGGGTTGGCCTCTTATATAAAGAGAGCCAAGGCCTAGGGTTTTAGACAGGTTGAAAATTATGTAGAACTAAAAGTTCCAGGTTACCACCGTCCCTAGGGGATCGGCGTGTAGGCAGCGTCTCGGACGTTCGTCAGTTATCTTTGCAAATAAAGGTGCGAGTGTTCTTGGATCTGCCAAGAGGGTTCGTTCGTGGCTAGGGGGCTCTTGGATCTGCCTAGAGTTGTCTAGCTTGGCGTGAAATAAAGGTGCGAGTGTTCTTGGATCTGCCAAGAGAGTTCGTGCGTTTCTCGCCTAAATCTATCCATGTTCTTCAGGTTACGTGTATCGCTCACGTGATTGGGAGAATAGTTATCATTGGTGGTTCTTGCGGTGAAAGATCGGGCAAACGTTTACATCAATTCTTGTTCAAATAACTTAACTAGGTTTTTTATTAGTAAATTTCTTGTTTAAAATTTAATTCTAAATTCATTCCTAGTAGAATTCTTGTTCAAATAACTTAACTAGGTTTTTTATTAGTAAATTGCTTGCTTAAAATTTAATTCTAAATTCATTCCTAGTAGAATTCTTGTTCAAATAACTTAACTAGGTTTTTTATTAGTAAATTTCTTGCTTAAAATTTAATTCTAAATTCATTTCTAGTAGAATTCTTGTTCAAATAACTTAACTAGGTTTTTTGTTAACAAATTTCTTGCTTAAAATTTAATTCTAAATTCATTTCTAGTAGATTCTTGTTCAAATAACTTAACTAGGTTTTTTATTAGTAAGTTTCTTGATTAAAATTTAATTCTAAATTCATTTCTAGTAGAGTTCTTGTTCAAATAACTTAACTAGGTTTTTTATTAGTAAATTTCTTGTTTAAAATTTAATTCTAAATTCATTCCTAGTAGAATTCTTGTTCAAATAACTTAACTAGGTTTTTTATTAGTAAATTTCTTGTTTAAAATTTAATTCTAAAATTCATTCCTAGTAGAATTCTTGTTCAAATAACTTGAACTAGGTTTTTTATTAGTAAATTTCTTGCTTAAATATAATTCTAAATTCATTCCTAGTAGAATTCTTGTTCAAATAACTTAACTAGGTTTTTTATTAGTAAATTTCTTGCTTAAAATTTAGTTCTAAATTCATTCCTAGTAGAATTCTTGTTCAAATAACTTAACTAGGTTTTTTATTAGTAAATTTCTTGCTTAAAATTTAATTCTAAATTCATTCCTAGTAGAATTCTTGTTCAAATAACTTAACTAGGTTTTTTTTAGTAAATTTCTTGCTTAAAATTTAATTCTAAATTCATTCCTAGTAGAATTCTTGTTCAAATAACTTAACTAGGTTTTTTATTAGTAAATTTCTTGCTTAAAATTTAATTCTAAATTCATTCCTAGTAGAATTCTCTTGTTCAAATAACTTAACTAGGTTTTTTATTAGTAAATTTCTTGCTTAAAATTTAATTCTAAATTCATTCCTAGTAGAATTCTTGTTCAAATAACATAACTAGGTTTTTTATTTAACAAATTTCTTGCGTAAAATTTAATTCTAAATTCATTCCTAGTAGAATTCTCTTAACTAGTTTTTATTAGTAATTTTCTTGCTTAAAATTTAATTCTAAATTCATTCCTAGTAGAATTCTTGTTCATATAACTTAACTAGGTTTTTTATTAACAATTTCTTGCTTAAAATTTAATTCTTAATTCATTCCTAGTAGATTCTTGTTCAAATAACTTAACTAGGTTTTTATTAGTAAGTTTCTTGATTAAAATTTAATTCTAAATTCATTCCTAGTAGAATTCTTGTTCAAATAACTTAACTAGGTTTTTTATTAGTTAATTTGTTGTTTAAAATTTAATTCTAAATTCATTCCTAGTAGAATTCTTGTTCAAATAACTTAACTAGGTTTTTTATTAGTAAATTTCTTGTTTAAAATTTAATTCTAAATTCATTCCTAGTAGAATTCTTGTTCAAATAACTTGAACTAGGTTTTTTATTAGTAAATTTCTTGCTTAAAATTTAATTCTAAATTCATTCCTAGTAGAATTCTTGTTCAAATAACTTAACTAGGTTTTTTATTAGTAAATTTCTTGCTTAAAATTTAATTCTAAATTCATTCCTAGTAGAATTCTTGTTCAAATAACATAACTAGGTTTTTATTAACAAATTTCTTGTGTAAAATTAATTCTAAATTCATTCCTAGTAGAATTCTCTTAACTAGTTTTTTATTAGTAAATTTCTTGCTTAAAATTAATTCTAAATTCATTCCTAGTAGAATTCTTGTTCATATAACTTAACTAGGTTTTTTATTAACAAATTTCTTGCTTAAAATTTAATTCTTAATTCATTCCGAGTAGATTCTTGTTCAAATAACTTAACTAGGTTTTTTATTAGTAAGTTTCTTGATTAAAATTTAATTCTAAATTCATTGCTAGTAGAGTTCTTGTTCAAATAACTTAACTAGGTTTTTTATTAGTAAATTTCTTGTTTAAAATTTAATTCTAAATTCATTCCTAGTAGAATTCTTGTTCAAATAACTTAACTAGGTTTTTTATTAGTAAATTTCTTGTTTAAAATTTAATTCTAAATTCATTCCTAGTAGAATTCTTGTTCAAATAACTTGAACTAGGTTTTTTATTAGTAAATTTCTTGCTTAAAATATAATTCTAAATTCATTCCTAGTAGAATTCTTGTTCAAATAACTTAACTAGGTTTTTTATTAGTAAATTTCTTGCTTAAAATTTTATTCTAAATTCATTCCTAGTAGAATTCTTGTTCAAATAACATAAGGTTTTTTATTAACAAATTTCTTGCTTAAAATTTAATTCTAAATTCATTCCTAGTAGAATTCTTGTTCAAATAACTTAACTAGGTTTTTTATTAGTAAATTTCTTGCTTAAAATATAATTCTAAATTCATTCGTAGTAGAATTCTTGTTCAATAACTTAACTAGGTTTTTTATTAGTAAATTTCTTGCTTAAAATTTAATTCTAAATTCATTCCTAGTAGAATTCTTGTTCAAATAACATAACTAGGTTTTTTATTAACAAATTTCTTGCGTAAAATTTAATTCTAAATTCATTCCTAGTAGAATTCTCTTAACTAGTTTTTTATTAGTAAATTTCTTGCTTAAAATTTAATTCTAAATTCATTCCTAGTAGAATTCTTGTTCATATAACTTAACTAGGTTTTTTATTAACAAATTTCTTGCTTAAAATTTAATTCTTAATTCATTCCTAGTAGATTCTTGTTCAAATAACTTAACTAGGTTTTTTATTAGTAAGTTTCTTGATTAAAATTTAATTCTAAATTCATTCCTAGTAGAATTCTTGTTCAATATAACTTTTTTTTTATTAGTAAATTTCTTGTTTAAAATTTAATTCTAAATTCATTCCTAGTAGAATTCTTGTTCAAATAACTTGAACTAGGTTTTTTATTAGTAAATTTCTTGCTTAAAATATAATTCTAAATTCATTCCTAGTAGAATTCTTGTTCAAATAACTTAACTAGGTTTTTTATTAGTAAATTTCTTGCTTAAAATTTAATTCTAAATTCATTCCTAGTAGAATTCTTGTTCAAATAACTTAACTAGGTTTTTTTATTAGTAAATTTCTTGCTTAAAATTTAATTCTAAATTCATTCCTAGTAGAATTCTTGTTCAAATAACTTAACTAGGTTTTTTATTAGTAAATTTCTTGCTTAAAATTTAATTCTAAATTCATTCCTAGTAGAATTCTTGTTCAAATAACATAACTAGGTTTTTTATTAACAAATTTCTTGCGTAAAATTTAATTCTAAATTCATTCCTAGTAGAATTCTCTTAACTAGTTTTTTATTAGTAAATTTCTTGCTTAAAATTTAATTCTAAATTCATTCCTAGTAGAATTCTTGTTCAAATAACTTAACTAGGTTTTTTATTAGTAAATTTCTTGTTTAAAATTTAATTCTAAATTCATTCCTAGTAGAATTCTTGTTCAAATAACTTGAACTAGGTTTTTTATTAGTAAATTTCTTGCTTAAAATTTAATTATAATTCATTCCTAGTAGAATTCTTGTTCAAATAACTTAACTAGGTTTTTTATTAGTAAATTTCTTGCTTAAAATTTAATTCTAAATTCATTCCTAGTAGAATTCTTGTTCAAATAACATAACTAGGTTTTTTATTAACAAATTTCTTGTGTAAAATTTAATTCTAAATTCATTCCTAGTAGAATTCTCTTAACTAGTTTTTTATTAGTAAATTTCTTGCTTAAAATTTAATTCTAAATTCATTCCTAGTAGAATTCTCTTAACTAGTTTTTTATTAGTAAATTTCTTGCTTAAAATTTAATTCTAAATTCATTCCTAGTAGAATTCTTGTTCATATAACTTAACTAGGTTTTTTATTAACAAATTTCTTGCTTAAAATTTAATTCTTAATTCATTCCTAGTAGATTCTTGTTCAAATAACTTAACTAGGTTTTTTATTAGTAAGTTTCTTGATTAAAATTTAATTCTAAATTCATTCCTAGTAGAATTCTTGTTCAAATAACTTAACTAGGTTTTTTATTAGTAAATTTCTTGTTTAAAATTTAATTCTAAATTCATTCCTAGTAGAATTCTTGTTCAAATAACTTAACTAGGTTTTTTATTAGTAAATTTCTTGTTTAAAATTTAATTCTAAATTCATTCCTAGTAGAATTCTTGTTCAAATAACTTAACTAGGTTTTTTATTAGTAAATTGCTTGCTTAAAATTTAATTCTAAATTCATTCCTAGTAGAATTCTTGTTCAAATAACTTAACTAGGTTTTTTATTAGTAAATTTCTTGCTTAAAATTTAATTCTAAATTCATTTCTAGTAGAATTCTTGTTCAAATAACTTAACTAGGTTTTTTGTTAACAAATTTCTTGCTTAAAATTTAATTCTAAATTCATTTCTAGTAGATTCTTGTTCAAATAACTTAACTAGGTTTTTATTAGTAAGTTTCTTGATTAAAATTTAATTCTAAATTCATTCTAGTAGAGTTCTTGTTCAAATAACTTAACTAGGTTATTAGTAAATTTCTTGTTTAAAATTTAATTCTAAATTCATTCCTAGTAGAATTCTTGTTCAAATAACTTAACTAGGTTTTTTATTAGTAAATTTCTTGTTTAAAATTTAATTCTAAATTCATTCCTAGTAGAATTCTTGTTCAAATAACTTGAACTAGGTTTTTTATTAGTAAATTTCTTGCTTAAAATATAATTCTAAATTCATTCCTAGTAGAATTCTTGTTCAAATAACTTAACTAGGTTTTTTATTAGTAAATTTCTTGCTTAAAATTTTATTCTAAATTCATTCCTAGTAGAATTCTTGTTCAAATAACATAACTAGGTTTTTTATTAACAAATTTCTTGCTTAAAATTTAATTCTAAATTCATTCAGTAGAATTCTTGTTCAAATAACTTAACTAGGTTTTTTATTAGTAAATTTCTTGCTTAAAATATAATTCTAAATTCATTCGTAGTAGAATTCTTGTTCAAATAACTTAACTAGGTTTTTTATTAGTAAATTCTTGCTTAAAATTTAATTCTAAATTCATTCCTAGTAGAATTCTTGTTCAAATAACATAACTAGGTTTTTTATTAACAAATTTCTTGCGTAAATTTAATTCTAAATTCATTCCTAGTAGAATTCTCTTAACTAGTTTTTTATTAGTAAATTTCTTGCTTAAAATTTAATTCTAAATTCATTCCTAGTAGAATTCTTGTTCATATAACTTAACTAGGTTTTTTATTAACAAATTTCTTGCTTAAAATTTAATTCTTAATTCATTCCTAGTAGATTCTTGTTCAAATAACTTAACTAGGTTTTTTATTAGTAAGTTTCTTGATTAAAATTTAATTCTAAATTCATTCCTAGTAGAATTCTTGTTCAAATAACTTAACTAGGTTTTTTATTAGTAAATTTCTTGTTTAAAATTTAATTCTAAATTCATTCCTAGTAGAATTCTTGTTCAAATAACTTGAACTAGGTTTTTTATTAGTAAATTTCTTGCTTAAAATATAATTCTAAATTCATTCCTAGTAGAATTCTTGTTCAAATAACTTAACTAGGTTTTTTATTAGTAAATTTCTTGCTTAAAATTTAATTCTAAATTCATTCCTAGTAGAATTCTTGTTCAAATAACTTAACTAGGTTTTTTATTAGTAAATTTCTTGCTTAAAATTTAATTCTAAATTCATTCCTAGTAGAATTCTTGTTCAAATAACTTAACTAGGTTTTTTATTAGTAAATTTCACTAGTAGGGAATGGCTTATAGCCACCACCATACCGCTGGCGAACCAGAATGGCTGTTGCCCAGCGCTAATAGTGCTGGCGAACAACTATGCCTGTTCGCCAGCACTACCGCTGGCGAACAACCATCCTTGTTCGCCAGCGGTATGCCTGGGCCCCACCTGCGCGCGGTTTGAAATGGTAGCGCCGCTGCCTTATTTTACCGCTGGCGAACGGCCTGTATTGTTCGCCAGCGCTACTCCCACAACCGCTGGCGAACAGATGCTTCTGTTCGCCAGCGCTAAGATGTGGGCCCAGCACGCATCTTAGCGCTGGCGAACAGAAGCATCTGTTCGCCAGCGGTAGTCCGCAGATATTGCCACAAAGTGGCACCCCCACCTACCCACTTTCCCCTCCACTCTCTCTTCTTCACCTTGTTCCCTCTTCTCTCTCTAGCTCGAAATTATGCCAATTTCTTCACCCTCCTACCTTATTTTGAACCAACTAAATTTATTTTAGTTGGTATATATATGTTTATCTCCCTCCTAACATCATTTCTACCCCAAATTTTCCCTCCCTAGCCATCTAGATCTAGAATTAACCCCTTTCTCTCCAAAGCTCCAAATTTCTCCGGATATCATCGTGTGGGCATCTATTCATTTGAGGTGTGATGAATGATAATATATAATTAAATGAGTTTGTATATAAATTTTGTCCGGATACACGCGATATGCAATATGTGTGAAATTTCACCGGATTCAACAATGGTCGTGTGATGGAGACGATAAATGCATGTGTGCGCAATTTGTTGTGGAATGAAATTGAGTAGCCAACTATCGCCGGAATGTTGATTCATTTCCGTCTCGGCATTTTTGGCACTCCTCTAACCTCCAATTTGTAGGAAGGTCATGCCGATTTTTTTCCGTGAATATCGCAATATATATATATTATGTTTGGTTCTAATATTAATTATATCGGCGCGCGCTCTCGTGCAGGCGACATATAATGGTGGTCGTTAAGAGTGAACGTGTCGTGAATAGTTACTTGAGACACGCGACAGAAGACATGTTACAAAATGGCCGCAAGGAGATACGATGTCCATGTCGAAAGTGCAAACTAGGGGGCTTGCTCAATCCCTTTACCGGAGACTTGCTCAGTCACCTCCTAAGGTATGGTTCATGGATGGGTATAACAGTCAGTGGGTAAGTGATGATGAAGATGATGAAGTCCATGGGGCGGCGGCGGTAGGAAATGATGTGCAACAGGACAATAGCAACGATCGAATAGAACTACAGCAGGACCAACTACAGCAGGACCAAGATCAGCCTTATGACCCAGCACATGATCATGGAGAAGATGTTGAACAAGACGTGGAAGAAGATCACGAGGACACAGGGACACCCCTAACGGAAGTTGTGCGTGACCCTCATCTGAAAGAACTGCTCTTGAGAAAGACGACTAACTCGATATCTGCTGCTAGAGAGCAATCGAAGCTGGCGCAACTAGAGATAGACTCGAAGACACCGTTGTATGCAGGCTGCGGTCCGGGAGAGTCCCGCCTGAGAGTGGCCCTCGATGTTCTGCAGATGAAGGCGAGATACAAATGGAGCGACATAAGCGTCGATGCAAGCCTGCAATACTGGCACGATGTCCTTCCAGAGGGCAACACTTGTCCTAAAAGTTGCGACGAGGCCAAGAAAGTCGTGTGCCCCTTTGATTACCTCACGAAAAATACCATGTGTGCATCAACGATTGCTACATTTATCGGAAAGAGGACGCGAACAAAACCATTTGTCCAGTTTGCAGCGCCGCTCGATACAAGAAAGGGAAGAAGAAAGCTCCTCGGAAAGTTGTGTGGTACTTTCCGCTCATTCCCCGTCTGCAACGGTATTTCGCGGACCGCAAGGAAGCAGAGCTCATGCGCTGGCACGCGAAAAGGAGGAATAAAGTTTTGAAAGATCCAAATCGAAGTGAAAAAGTAATTCTGACACATCCTTCAGATGCAAGTCAATGGAAAGCAATTGACTGTGAATATCCAACGTTCGGGGCGGAGGCAAGGAACATCAGGTTGGGTGTGAGCACCGACGGACTCAATCCGTTTGGCAACCAGAGCAGCACCCATAGCACCTGGCCCGTGTTTGTATGGATGTACAACATCCCTCCCTGGTTGTGCATGAAGAGGAAGTATATTCACATGAGTATGCTAATTCAAGGGCCGAAACAACCAGGCAACGACATAAATCTATACCTGAAGCTGCTTAAAGATGAGCTGGAAACGCTATGGGCCGAGGAAGGGGTGAACACATGGGACGCCTTCGTGAACAATATTTCCCAATGAGAGCTGTCTTACTCTGTACGGTTCACGACCTACTAGCTACGGATATGTGGCGGGCCAGGTGTGCCACGGACATAACGGTTGCGTGAGGTGCATGGATGACCCCACGTTTATGCAACTTCCGAAAGATCCTGGGTCTTCGAAAACAGTTTTCGTTGGCCATCGAAGGTGGCTACCCAACAAAGACCCGTGGAGAAGGCGAGGACCTTTTTAACGGTGAGGATGAGCTCCGTGGACCTCCACGTAAGAGGTGCGGCGAAGAAATCTACAATTTGCTGAATGATTGGAAGGAATGCCCAGAGCCTGGAAAGAAGCAAAAGGCGCCAAAACCGCTTCTGGATGTATGGAAGACGAGGTCGGTGTTTTGGGACTTGCCATACTGGCCCATTCTCGATACGCCTCACTGCCTTGATCTGATGCATATCACGAAGAATGTGTTTGAAAGTTTGTTTGGCACGCTGCTCAACATGCCGGAGAGGACCAAGACGGGGTGAAAGCAAGAAACGACCTGAAATATTTTGGTATTAGGGTAGATCTTCAGGGGGGACGCCGGATGATGACGACGGCGATCAATCGTGATGAGGAGACGGAGGGTCGCAAGGCCAAAAGGGTTAAGAGGAATGACTATTACTGCCCCCCCTCCTGCTTCACTCTTAGTCCGGACGAGATCACAAAATTGATGATGTGCCTTCTCGGAGTCAAAGTACCTAGCGGTTACTCAGGGCTAATAAGCAGATTCCTCGACGCGCAGAAACAAAAGTTTAGCGGATGAAGTCTCATGACTGTTACGTGATGATGACGCAGATACTTCCGGTTGCGATCCGCGGAATAATGGACAAACACGTCCGGGAAACCCTGTTTGGCCTCTGTAACTTCTTCGACGTTATATCGAAAGTCGATCACGGGGAAGCAGATCTCAAGGCTGCAGGAAGAGATTGTCGTGATACTATGCGAGCTTGAGATGTACTTTCCACCATCATTCTTTGACATATGTGTTCATCGTTGGTCCATCGTGGACGATATCATCCATCTCGGGCCGTTGTTCCTGCACAACATGATGCCGTTTGAAAGGATGAATGGGGTCATCAAAGGATATGTTCGCAACAGAGCTCGTCCGGACGGAAGCATCGTTCAGGGCTTTCTCACCGAAGAGTGCATCTCTTTCTGCACGAATCATATGGACGTGGAGGACCCAGTTGGTCTGCCCAGAAACAAGCACATTGGCAAGCTCGATGGAGTAGGTCACAAAAATGGACGTAGAGAAGTGCATGTGGATCGGGCTTGTCGACGCACCGACTTTAACAGGGCAAACTTAGTAGCTCTCCAACACATTGACATGGTCGATACTTGGGTGGAAAAACACAAGAGCTCGATTATGAAAAAGTACAGTGAACAAGGCAAGCGGAGGACCGAAGGAGAAAAAATCAGAGAGCATAACTCCACTTTCTTGCGTTGGTTTAAAGATGTGATCGTCGCTAATCCACCGCCAAGGGATTGTGCGAAAAATAAACTATTGTACGCCTTGGCACATGGCCCAGCTCCCAACCTAGCGACGTTTCAAGCATATGATCAACGGGTTCACTTTCTACACAGAGGAGAAAGACAAAACTTCCGATTATCAAAACTCAGGGGTAACGATGGAATCCTACACCGGTGACAAAAAGTTAAGATACTACGGAAGGATCGAGGAGATATGGGAGCTTAACTACTCTGGAGAAAGGTGCCTATGTTCCGCGTCAGATGGGCTAGGATGTCGACCGTCAGGAAAGAAGACCAATACTTTACAACCATGGTTATTCCCGAAGCCGGAACCTCATCAAGCGCGAATGTCACAGCGCAAAATGAGCCATGGGTATTGGCTAAGCATGTGTCACAATGCTTCTTCATAACAGACCCCGCAAGGCCTAGCCGTGTTGTCGTGAGGAGAGGGAAAAGAAATATCATCGGAATAGATGGAGTCGTTGACGAGGACGAGTTCGACACGTTCGGCGACCCAAATATTGACGATGATCAAGAAGATGATGATGATAGTCATGCAACATACACAACAAGAAGAAGCAGAACTACGCTACCTAGGCATGGTCTTCCATTCAGAAGAAGAAGTCATAATGTGGGGGTTAAATTATGCAACTTCGACCAAAAAAGGCAAAAAAATCAAACACTGATGAGAAACTATGTATATATTTTTCTGCCAATTGTATGCGACAAAACTATGTATAGCATGGATCAACTAGTCTGATATCGATGTGCACTTATTATAAATTTAATGTACCTTGTTCTTTATTTCAAATGTGTGGAATTATATTATTTGAAACATAAAGGAAACCAAATAGAAATTAAACAAGAAGGAAACAACGAAAAACAATAGAACACATAAAGAAAAAACAATAGAAAACAACTAAAACCAAAATGATGAAAAGAGAAAACAAGAAGGAAATATTGGAAACAATTGAAAACATAAAGGGAATAATGAAAAACAAAAAAAACATTATTATTTGTGATGTGTTTGAAATTAATTGTAATGTGTTTGAATTATTATAAATTAAATGACTTTGAATAATTTAAACAAATAAAGAAAACAAAAAAAAACATTATTATTTGTAATGTGTTTGAAATTAATTTGTAATGTGTTTGAATTATTATAAATTAAATGACTTTGAATAATTTAAACAAATAAAGAAAACAAAAAAAACATTATTATTTGTAATGTGTTTGAAATTAATTTGTAATGTGTTTGAATTATTATAAATTAAATGTCTTTGAATAATTTAAACAAATAAAGAAAACAAAAAAACATTATTATTTGTAATGTGTTTGAAATTAATTTGCAATGTGTTTGAATTATTATAAATGAAATGTCTTTGAATAATTGAAACAAATAAAGAAAACAAAATAAACAGTATTATTTGTAATGTGTTTAAAATTAAATAAATGAAATGTCTTTGAATAATTTAAACAAATAAAGAAAACAAAATAAAACATTATTAATTGTAATGTGTCTGAAATTAATTTGTACTGTGTGTTTGAATGATTATAAATGAAATGTATTTGAATATTTAAACAAATAAAGAAACCAAAATAAAACATAAGAAAAAACAGTAATGCTTCTCAAAATAAAGAAATAATTCAGACACATAAATGTGTTTGAATTATTATAAATTAAATGTCTTTTGAATAATTTAAAAACAGTAATGTTTGTCAAAGTAAACTAATAAAAAATAATACAATAAATAAATTCAAAAAAAAAGGTAGCGCTGGCGAACAAAGCATTGTTCGCCAGCGGTATGGGCAAAGCGCTGGCGAACAAAGCTTTGTTCGCCAGCGGTATGGGCATAGCGCTGGCGAACAGGGGTCTTGTTCGCCAGCGGTAGTGTACCGCTGTGTCACTTACGCGCGGGCCCCCCGCCCTTCCCTCTCTCTGCACTAGTACGAGACTTAGTCGTTTTTCTCGCGAAGAAGGACGTCTAGCAACCGCGCGCGCTCACCACAGCACACAGCGGCGATCTCCGGCGACCTTCGTGTCTCCGGCGAGCCCACCCCACCACTGCCCTTCCCTCCTCTCCTCGCGCCCCTCCCTTCCCTCTCCTCTTCCTCTGCTCTCGCGCGCGCCCCTCCCTCTCTGCTCACCTCTGCCCGCGCCGCGCACTGCCACGGCCACCTCTGCTCTCTCTCGCGCGCCCCTCCCTCCCTCTCCGGCCACGCCATCCCTCTCCCCTTCCCTCTCTGCCCTCCCCTCCACCTCCTCGGCCTCGCTGCTGCCCCGAGCACTGCCCCGAGCACTGCCCCGAGCACTGCCTCGAAGGTGTTCGACAGAAATCCTGAACGAGGTAACCTGTTCTCTGTCCACTAGATGGCACGTTTACATTCTTTCTTGGCACATGTTGGCCTCTGCGTTTGCTAGATGCAGATACATATCCACCAAATGAATTGATACACCTTTTGTTAGATAGCTTTCTTGGACTGAATTGGTCGTCTTTTCACTTGTTATTTTTCTCCATGTGGAACCGTGGACTCAAATAACACACACGTTGTGGGTGCTTGTACTGGATGTATAGGATGAGCTACAATGGGAGTGTTAATTGTGTACACTGGAGCACATTTCTGGTCTTTTGTAGTCCCATTTTTATTTTGTAAATGAGGTACAGTTGGACTTACTTGATATCCTTTTTTGAGTTGTGTTTTGTGGGTATTTTTTCTGGGGGTGATTGCGGCTTTGCTTTTGCGGTTAGGAGTGTAGGGACTCGACAATTGTTCGGCGAAGCAAATGCCTACACCGGATTTTGTCAGTGTGTGGGGTGTGGGCGTGGGCGTGAAAATCAGGCATGCTGACCAAATTTCCAAGAAATAAACTGAATGTTGCTCACAAGAAAAAAATATCACAGGATTCTTCAGCACCGGACAACATTCAAACACCTAGTAAATAGGGACTTACCAGCCAAAACCCATTTTCAACATGTGAGTGCAGCATAAGCTTGACGAAGCTTGGACCTTCTGCTGGCAGTTTCTCCTGTACCTTCACAGCTCTTCTCCAAGCAGTGCTCACAGCTATTCCATGCAGTGCTCTTAACACTATAATTTGTTTGGAGATTCATTACATAATTGCAGTGTCAAGTCACAGATTTTTATAGTTAGTCTATTTCTCCAATTATAAATTTTGACTCAGAAATCCAGGTTCCAGAGTGTAACATATAATTTGATCTGCTAAAGTTGTCTAAAATGAAGCATGTTGAAATGATAACACGTTGGACCTTACCTCTGGCTCGTAATCATCATCCTTCTCTTCCTTGATTTCGCTACTGCTGCTACTGCTGCTGTCAACCAAGAACCGTTTCCGCTCTATCTTGCGCCTGGCACATTTGGAATCTGGCCTCCCTCTCTTCCTCTGTAGCACAAGGAACAAAGCAGAGAAACTTGTTACTCTATTTCTTCAATATAAGATATATTTTTACTCTGCCATCCGCAATGCAAAATGTGAGATAGATCAAGCTTTGAATAGCCAAAAATGTTTTAGCAATGCCTTACAGTTGGTGTCGGTGGCTCAAAATCACCATCCTTACCACCCTTCTGCTCTATATAGCTTCTAGCAGGCCTGGAACCTGCTGGCCTCCCTCTTTTCCCCTGAAAATAAAAGAAGGAACCAAAGCAGCGTAACAAATTCAATATTTGATTATGTAGATGCGTCCGCAGGATAAAAAATATTCTGAATTGTGAAATTTTGTATTAGACAAAATCTTGCAAGCAGACATTAATACGTGTATTTTTGTCTTATAAGAAGGAATCTAAAGATGGTGCACAAACAACACGACTGAAAACAAAAAGAGCCAAAACTCTAGATAAAATTACAAAGCAAAGCATGATAATAGGAAATAAACCCAAACGAAAAGCTACACTTGACACTATCCAGCCATAGAAGCATGATGAGTTCAGAACTGAAATTGGAAGCTCTGTTTATTTTAATTTCGAATTTTCCAGGATCAGACATGTTCCTATCACAGCTGGTTCGAATAGCTGAACGAGATATCATTGATTCTCGTCGAAATATGATTCCGTAGAGTATACATTTTTCTGTTTTTGGAAGGGCTTTTGTTGAGATTTGAGTGTGTCACTACCTTTTTGTCTGAATCTGTTTTGGTGTATGCATTTTGTCTGCAGATATACATGGAACCGTCAGCATGTAGTGTTTGTTTCTCTTCCTGTTTGTAGAATGGCTGCAGATACCACATATGAGCAGTAGAGAATAAATTGTCCATAAAGTTATAGGAGTTTTTTTCGTATGTTTTTATAGACGCTATATTTTTGTCTGAATAAGTAAAAAATATCCAAAGACTAAAATATCCATAAAATGAGGGAATGTAGATGGCACGCAGGTTGGTGTGTATTTGAGAAAGAAACGATAGAATGCAGGTTACAGAAACTGCACCTGAATGTAGATTAAAATGCAGGTTATAGAAACTGAACGCAACCTGACAGTTTTGCATCAGGTTATTGCTTTGGCTTTTGCTGGTTATCCTGTTTTACTGTTTTTTTTCTCTTTTTGGTTTGCTCAAGTGATGATACAGCTAGCATGCAACACAATGGTTTTTATTCACTTAAACATATTCAAGTGATGAATCTGGTTGGTGGTGGTGATGGATGGTGGTGTATGGATGGTGGTGATGGATGGTGGTGATGGATGGTGGTGATGGATGTGCCCACCTTCGTGTGGATGACGATAATATGAGGGGTGGGATCTATATAGGGGTGGGATTTTATGTGCAGGTACCCCACGTGAGTCCCAATTTTGCTGGAATGTTAATTTTCCGTTCCGGCAAATTTGGGTACTCCATTTGTGATATTTTTTAGCAAAGGTCATGCCGAATTTTCCGTGAATTTTGGCATGATCTTTGCTAAAAATATCACAACTTAGAGTGCCCGAGAAATTTGGACTCATATGGGGTACATCGTCTAAATTGTAGGATTTGTTGAACTTATTTCGGGTTTTCTCTCCTTCCTTAGATATGGCTCACAACGACGAGGCGGGTGGTTCTGGTCTCGGACACGGCGGAGACAACGACGATGCGTGGCTTTCTATGCTAAGCGCCGGAGGCGGACCCGTAGATCCGCACCCGGATCTAGAGATGGAGGGCGACGATGCAGACGACGAGATGGACGAAACCGTTCGCCAGGAGCTAGAGCGACACAACGATACATCGGGCGCAGAAGGTGATCAAACCGGTAGTGGCACCGGGGATACCGCCTCCGGTAGCGAGGCGGCGGCTAGGCGCAAAGAGAGGCGACACAACATGCTCGCCACCATGCGGGAAGAGTTCACGGAAGTGGACCCCAGCGGTGCTCCCATCGAGCCGGAGAGTTATGCCAAGGGCTATGGAAACCAGATAGGCTGCATAGCTCGAGACTTCGGCAACGTTAACATGGAGCACATCAAAGCTAAAGAAAACACGGCTCATGCCGCCCTGCTGATTGAAGCTGCACACAAGGTATAAATTCCCGGATCCTTACGACAACCAGGACCTGAAGAAGAATCTGGTCAACTCCTTAGCACTGAACAAGTTCGCCAAAGCGTTTACGACTTGGAGATCCAGTTTGCGGCAGATGCTTGCGAAGGGTAAGGATTTTGATGAGATCCATAAGATGTGGCCCTCCATTTCCGAGGAAGACTTGGCCCAATTCAAGATCGACGAACTCAAACCGGAAAGGATTGCGCTGACTAAATGGGGGAAAGAACAGCGAAAAAGAACATTGGCCCTCACAATCTCGGAAGCCGGGGTTACCTTGGGAAGCAGAAAGTATGGGGCCAAGGAGGATTCGAAGAGAGAAGGGCCGAACCCGTTTGACAAGATCACCGACCCGCAGGTGAGAAATTTTGTCAGGGCCCATTACAGGGAAGATCCCAAAAAGCCCGGCGATCTTGAGTTGAACGAGAAGGTCAAGCTGCTCGAGGATAAGTATATCGAGGAACAAGAAAAAGAACGCCTATCTCAATCTGACGCGGGGTCCTCGGCGACGACGAACAAGGACCCGTATGACACCCCTTATTAGGGCGCTTAACGCGATGAAGGGAGTGCCCTTGACAAGAAGCCGAATCGTAGCCATGTGCATGGCCTCGGAAAGGGTCATCGGCATGCGCAATACTACCCCGACACCAGGGAAAAGCGCAAGGAGCGGAACAAGGGCCCGGAGAAGACGGTCGACGAGCTTGTGAACGAGAGGCTCAATGAGCTCCTCCCTACCATCTGTTCGACCGTCGCTCAGTCCTTAGCGCCGTGGATGCTAGGTGGAGGACAAGGGCCGCTCCCGATAAACGTAGCCCAAATTGTGCAGCCAGCGCCGCA